>JAWRVF010001534.1:0-61378 GCA_036785485.1 Physcomitrellopsis africana | reverse complement strand
GAGCTTGCAGATGTCATGATTAAGATTCTATTGGAGAGTGATATGTACGTGGTCAACTGATAAATAATACTACTTTGTAGTTCACATTACCAATATCAACTAGTCATGGCCTCAAAAAGAAGAGTTATATATGATCTGAATCCTTTGAACATAGTGTTCACACCCGTAACAGATACGTTTCAAGCTTCTGGATCAAAAGAGAAACCTGTAGTTCCATCTGCTGGGAAAAGAGTTGGTATATCGTACAAAGCAGAGAATGGAACAGAGTATCCTCTGATACTAGCACCAAAAGGATGTATGTTTTATTCATTTGGAATATAGGATGATTCCTTTTTAGGTTCTAGTAACAAAGGAAGCAAGAGCATGTGCATTAATATAGGCGTAGAGGACAATAAAGATACTAATGAGAATGCATTCTATGCTAACGTGCATGCAATATACGATCGCTGTAAAGAGTATATCATGAAGCACTCAAAGGAAGTCGGCATCAAAGTATCGAAGGATACAATAGATGATATGTTCAAGCACCCATTAAAGGAGTTTACAAAAGATGGTACTACAACAATGAGAATGTATGCAAAGCTTATTATAAGTAACAAAGATTCAAAGGTATGGACTACCTTCTATAATACCAAACAAGAGAAGATAGATCCTAAGCCTCTAGAAGGAGTTCACTGTCGCATATATCCTGCCTTACTATTCGACTCTTTGTACTTCTGGTCTGGCAGCAGAGCTTCTCTACAATGTAAGCTTTCAGAAGCTGTAGTAGAAATAGTAGACAGGGCTACTCCATCACTTGACATGAGTCTGCTAAAGATAAAAGATGAGAAGGAAGATATATAAAAAAAAAATTCTGATTCTTTTTTGATTTTTGTTAGTATATAATTAGACTTATATTTACTTATATAAGATATTTTTTAGTGTACTGTTAATTATTATCATGGAAAATGCTGTGTCTGTTTGTCATAATCAATCTGATTATTACAATGAATGGAAAGGTACCATAGATGAATATCGTAGACTTACAAGTGCTGATTTTGCTTACCATCCTCTATTTGATCCAAGAGAATATCATCATCTCATTACCCGTAGTGGAGTTAGTGATGATGAGATCAAGAACGATTGGGACCTTAGTGATGATGACATGAAGACAATCTCTGGTGCAGCATCCAATGTACCCGTTTCATGTGCTGAAATAAAGCAGGTCAGTCATTCAAATGCAGTTGCTAGTTATGCTGTACTTACAGTATATCTGGTGTCATTTAGTATTGCGTCTAATATAGTAATAATAAACATAACAACATATACAGTTGAAGACTTTGATTCTTTTGGATGGGCACATAGTAATAAACAAAGAGATGAGCATACAAGAGCTTATATGCAGGAACATCAAGAAATTGCAAAGGAAAGAAACAGAGAGGGCTTTGAAAAGATTTACAAACAAAAAAGCATTATGAATCTTGTTATTGCATCATATAAAGTGTGATCACAATAATATGGTTGTACAGTATAGTTAGTATATAGCCCAATAAATATAAAAAAATAGAATCACCCATATACTATTTGGTATGATTCTAATTTTTTTTTACATTAAATTGTACACCTCAGGAACAGTTATATCACTATAATGTGCTTAAGAGCTATTCGTATACTTCATCGTCCTCCTTTGTGGTAATTTTACTAGACGAATCATGAGAGAGTGTGTCTGCTAATGCAAATGCATATTCAATCCTTAGAGCACCCATTTTCTCATCTAGATCAGGAGCAAGTGTTGACTTTATCTTGCTAATGAGCTTATGACTAGTATTATGTACATAAGCATAGCAAAAGCTGAAAAGCTTAGACTTGGATGAAAATTTTATGACTGTTTGCAGTTGATAGTAAGATGAGGTATCGTCATCTACTTCTGTTCTATTTTTGATATAGGCATCATCTACTTCTTTGGCTTTTGTTTGTATCCCTTCAATCTCCTTACTGGACTTGCTGATTGCTATAGAGCCATTGTGTACTATATCCCAGGCCATACTGCTGTCTGTATTGTATGATAGGGTCGAGATATTTGCAAGAAACGGCTTATACACATTTATTAGTCTCGTACCAATATCTTCTATATCCTTGTTGGTAGATATTAAATTACCTGCTGTTGAAATAGTTGCCATTGTCTGTCTGATGGTAAGACCAGTATTGTACTCACTCTTTATCGATTCTCTAAAGGAAAGACCAAGTTTCCATTCCTTCAAAGTTTCTTTTGCCCTGTCCAATAGTTCGGAGCTAGGAATAAGGAGTGTCACGACATTGCTATCATCGGGGTCTGTGCTCATGGTATGAGTACTAGCTTTATCTATTGAAGCAATATGATGAGAGGACAGCTCCCAGACCGAATGGATATCATCCGTTAGGTGAGAAGCCATTGTTTGTAGCAACAAAAATAGGAAACTAGAAAGCAAAGATTACAATTAGCTGATAGTTTTCTAATTAGTATATGTTCGAAATTAAAACTATTCCTCTTCTTCTTTTGATCAATAATCATACTTTTTAATGGAAAGATATTAATGTGATAAGTGTAACAGTGTTTAATCAGAGCATTACTTATGCCTAGTCTTTTTTCATAGCATAACTTACTGGCTTTATAATATTTCTTTAAAAATTAATAATTAAATATTTTATAGTAAATAATAAATAATTATATGTAATATATTTTTTTAATAATGATATCTTGTAATAGTTGAAAAAACTAAAAATTATCTATTAATTTGTCATTAAACTAATAATTTGAATCATATAAAATTATTTTTAACAAAAAAATATTTTATTAAAAAAATATCTTTCATTTCAAAGTTTATTTTATAATAAAATAAAAATTAATCTGATATAAAAGATGTTAATATGTTTTACTCATTACTAAAAAAAATAGTAATTGAGTTAAAGTAAAAATAATATAAATATATATATTATATAATAAATTATATTTTATTATAAAAATATCTTAATTAGATATAATTGTCATCTTTATGGAGATATTTTTTTGTCTCTTTTATTTAATTTTTTTCTTTGTATATTAATTTAGTTTTTAGATTATTATTTTATAGTTTTTTACATAATATTTATTCTATATCACTCTAAAAAGACTAAATAGATTAAGTTCACAAAATATATTCTAACAAAAATCTTATAGGAGATTTTTTTTAAATTATTGTATATAAATTATTTAATTGATTAATTTCTAAAATTTCTAAAATTTCTAAAATTTATCTTTATGGAAAAAAAATAAATTATAAAAAATAAAATTTACAAAGACAACTTTCAATTTCTTATCTTAGCTAAGATACTCAATCTAAAGTACTTAAACAATATACACTTATCTATATAACAATGGTCAAGTAAAATTTGATAGACAGAATATATATATATATATATTTTTTTTATTTTTTATTTTTTATTATTATCTTTTATAATATCCAAAAGATATTAATTTATATATAAATAGATTATAAAATAAGTTGTATAAATTTTGTATAATCTAAAGTCTTATGTTTAAAAATACCTTATTTTGCTAATGTGAATTTCTTTAAACTAAAATTTAATCAATTGCAATATCAAAAAATTTAAAATATATAAATATTTTGATTTAATGGTATATCATAATAAGAATCTTAACATAAAGTATTTTAAATCTAAAATATAAATACTTTAAAAATAACTAATGACAAAAATAATTTCATTATATAAGATGGTACATGAACATTTTAGACATTAAACATCTTTTTTTATTGTATATCATTAGTTAATTTTTATTATTATTATTATACAAACTTTTATAATATTTTCAAAAATAAATCTATTTTTAAGGGGAATATTAAATTGACCCACCTAAATCTTAAATTGATCCATCTTACTTCCATGATTCAATCTTTGTGACTACTTCAATTTGAAAATAGTAAAATCTATGAATTCAATGGACAACAATATGCAAATCTTCTTCTCCACTGATTGTAAGTTCAATACATACCAATATTTTTTAGAGTTTATCTTGCATGCTTAAATTATAAAATATAAGAACAACATCAAGGATTCTAACTTTGCATGTTTATTTTATATCCCTCATTATAGATATTTGGATGTGATTTGGTGGCATTTTCATCCAAATGCTACAAATGAAAATTGTGATGTATTTGGATGGAAGCTTGTATGCTAGAAGATTTATGTGCTATTATCAATTAAGCTTGTAGGATTGTCTATTTTCACATCAAAGAAGTAGATACAAAGATTGAATTATGGAAGTAAAGTGGATTGATTTAAAATTTAACTAGGTCAATTTAATATTTTTCATTTTTAAAAGAATTATTTCTAATTTAGTTATCTCATCTATGTAAACAATTGGTTTAAATATCTTTAAGCTAATATTTTGTAAGAAATTAGTACTACTTATTTCTTATTTCATACACTTTTTTTTAATCTAAACAAAAGACAACACTCCTAAATAATAAATTTTATCACAATATAGCATTTTATTATAAGAATATTAATTTAATTTTTACAATTCATAGCAATAGTAAAAATTATCAAATTCTTTCTTCAAATATTAAATTCTTATTATGCATGCAAGAGAATATCAAAAATTAAAATTTATATATATATAAATATATATATAATAAAAAAATTCTTAAATTTCTAATTTATCAATATAAATGCTTTTCTATTAAATTTGACTAAGCTTGTAACTTTAAGTATTTTATAACTTTGTCAAAGAATAATTGATAAAAGATACAACTAAGCTACAAAAAATAGATGTTAAGCAATAATAATACACTAAACAATTCTTGCACCAATAAATTAAATAAATTATCAACACATTCTATTCACAAATGCAACCCATTACAACACGATTTACAATTAATTAATGTTGTGATTATTTCAATTAAGCAATAATCTGATTATTTCAATTAAGCAATAATCTGGAACAATCACTTGAAAGTTGAGTGCTTGCTTTGTTCAATCTGGTGGAAGTGCATCTCGTGAAGATACCCCCCGTCATGAAGTTGTTGGCTGCTGCAAGGAACTCTTATGAGATGTGAAACAGTTTGGATGCCAATGCGGGTGCAGAAATGGTGGGGATCATTCATACAACTGGGGGCACTGCAGCTGCCTCTGGAAATCCTATTACAAATCCTGCCGAGGATCCCACTGGAGTTGCTACCACTGGATTGGATTGTGTAGAAGGCGAGGGAGTGGGTGTAGAGGCAAAGAAGAAAGGGCGCCTGCTGATGGATGGGCCTAATGTTGCAAGTGCATGTGCTGCAGGAATTGTTACACCATCTGAAGGTGGTAAAGAATACACCCCCAAACCTGGAGAAGTGGGCGCTATGGTGCCCCCACTTCCAGAAAGTACCCGGGGACTACTGCTGTAACCGCGGTAATCAGGCCACATGGGTGACCCAGTGCCTGGCGTTGTGCCTGTGCCGCTTTGGGGTATTGGGCTTGTCCCAGCAGCCATTGCACCATCGCTTGAGAGGTTCGGGAGGATGAACCTTAGATACTCCTTATCGGTCGCCTTCTTCACCGAATCCGCAATGATGTGCTTCATTGTCTGTTCTTTGCATAACTGTGGCAAGTACATTCCTGTGTGACCCAACCCCATTCTTTTCTATTGCGTTAGAACTGCCTGATTAGAAATCTAGGCAGCTGAATTTTCCTTGTTGTTGTGGAGAATTTGTGATTGATTGGATTTGAAACCACAAAAGACTTATGATGGCTATCATCTGCCCATACAGAACACGGACAAGATTCTGTCTTGCTTATGCTATTGTCGTCTTTTGAGTATGGTATTGAAATTGGAGCTCTTTTGACCGATGTTGAGTTTAGGGGTGTTTACAGCTGCAGGAATTCGTACCTTCACCAGCAGCAAGGCTGGTGTAGAGATCAATTAAGTTGGGGCAGTTGTTCAGGCAATCAGAAGAGCAAAGCATTTTTGTGACGTGAGAATCCATGAGAAGATCCGTGGAAAGGCCTACGGATATGCGCTCCAGTCCACATGATTTAATGCACTCGTCCGACTCAATCCACTCCTCTTGTCTCTCGGCCATTGTCATCGATGACTGCATACAAGCCAGAGTGCCACTTCCCGCTTAGACTGAGAAATAGCACATTTTGAGAATAAACCGAGCAACGTTTTTTTTTTTTTTTTTTTTTTTTTTAATATTGCATAAATTTCGTGTAAAACGATAATTGCCGCGGTTGTCTGAAGGCTGTACTTGGCATTCATATAGTATGGTGCCATCTTTCCCTCTGTACTTCTCCAACACACAGCGTGTTCCTGATGATGCGACTGAAAACGCGCAATCCTCAATTGGCAGGTCTTCGCACTCCAAGATTCCTGCAGATCTCGTGAATCACACGGCACTGGGTCATCGAGATGAGAACACCAGGAAGTCGGTGCATTCAAAGGGTAATATCATTTTTCCAGACGCGAATCGAGAATACAGGATGTTTAGAATCATGAACTGAGTTTGAAGTTCGGTGCTTACCAAGCGTACAAACGAGATTGGCGAACACAAGACCAAGGATCAATGAAACTGTTGCCAACTGACGGTTCGCCATCGCGACCGTGGTCTCTGAGACGAAGCAATATCTCTTGCAATGAGCAACCTATGTAAGATCTGAACAGTACCATTCCTCAATCATGATCACGGATTGAACAAGCTCAATTGAAATTTAGAATGTCCATATGCATCCAATCGCCATAAAAAACCTAAAAACCCAAAAAAATAATAAGAATAATAATAGTAATCTTTGCGTCATATGTGAGCGAGAAAACTAGGCATGCCTTAAAAAGTTATAATAGAGTATTCAACTGACTGCAGGAATGTCGCAAAGACGCGAATGTCGCTCTACCAGACTCAATTTAAACCCATCTCCGACTTGTAAGTGGAGATTTGTGGAGCTCCCATTCCGAACTTAGATTCCATATAACTAACGCATGCTACTTGAAATTTTCTTAAAGTACGACCTATCTAACAACTAACAAAAACTTGGAAGCTGTCCTGTCAACATTGTGGCACGACGAGTTCAACGATGGTCAGGCATAACGACCTTCTCCTTCTTTTAGTTGTTTTTTATTATCAGGGGCAAGAGTGTTGGCTAACCATCACAGGTACATGAGGATTCTTAAGTAGTCTGCATGTATTAAGCAAATCTCTGGTTAAATGAGGGTGTGGATGTGAGTGCCGGTGAGGAGTGCAGAGGGAGAAGTAAGGGGGCACTTCATTCAGGTATGACATGGTGGCTGATGAACTCTGGAGATCTGCTGGTGTTCTGCCGGGTTCTGGTTATCACCTCCCGCGCGCAGCATGTAACTTCCTTCCCAGAACATGAATGCGCCACCGTACATTCATCAGCTCCATCTGCCTCTATCTCCCTCGCATTCTCTTCCCGCGAATCATATCATCCTTCATGTATCTATCGGCTGAACTTCTTGCATAACTGAATCCTGGAATTCTCATGTGTTTGCTTTTCTCTTCTCAATGTCTTCTCTATCAGATCTTGAATATGTCAGAATGCCATCGAAGCCAACCTAGTTTCATCCTCTGGATAATAGCTGAATGTAGCGAATCTCTCTCATGGAGGTAACCTAACGGCAATGTCAGCTGACCAAGACACGCCCCCAACCATACTTCTGATTCCCAACCAAGGCTGTTACACACTCAACCAGGGGATCCTTACGCACCAGCGTTTCAGCTTAACATATTCCGTTAAACCGCCTCACCACAAACCGATAATCCCCGAAATCCACAACATCAAAGTGATAACAACAGAATACTCCGCACAAAGTCACTTCCACACGCCAAATTTCGAACGAATCTGAAAAAAGGACTATGAGCGTGAGAATTCCGAATCCTGAGCGCGACCAAGTCCCAGTAGTGTGGCCAAGCTACGATCCATTCCGGAAAGACGGTTTCCATCGAGCTCGTGTAGTCCATCAAGTGTGCGAGTTTGCAGCACCTCCGAAAACACCGCAACACGGAACCATTTATCCCACATCGATCACATCAGACTAGACAATGTAGTCATATATAGTAACTCCTCTTCGGCGGAGTTCCCTGGAGTTGATAAATTTCTACACTTTTTCAATTGCGGGTGAAAGACCCCGCACCAATGCAAACCCTAAACTGGAAGTAGAAACCCATAATGCAGACTAGAGTCCAAGTCTTAGGGTTCACAGGGATGTTGTCGAACCCCGACCCAGGATGATACTGGCAAATGCTTCACTTCGTGTTTCAGTTCGTCTCACCTTTATCTACATATGTACTATACTTTTCCTACTATTTTTGCTAGAAAACTGACAATGGCATTCGTATTTTACTTGTTGAGAAACTTAAAACAGGGTTGTAGATATTTTAACCAAAATTTAAATTTAAAATAACATTTTAAAAATAATTAGTAGTATTTAAGTTCAGATATTGTAGTAATTTGTACTTAAAATAGTAATATATCATTTTTATATGTGGTTTTTATTTTATAATAAGTTATAATAAAAACATCTTTTGCAATTCACAAAATCTTGGACTCTAGTCTGCATAATATCTTTAAACAATTCACAAAAGATAATTAGATGATAATATGCAAGCATTATATTTTATGACAAACATTTAGATGAAAAGCAAGCTACCAAACACATTATGTAAGTCATGATTTATTTATTTATTTGTTTATTTATTTATATCTTTCTTTTTATTTATTTATTATTTTTTAGTAGAAAAAATGAATTAATTACCTCTACACTTTTGTCTTATCTAATTTCTATGTGCTTTTAAAAGTAATAGTAGGAACAGCACATTTAGCAAACATATTAATGTATATTTATATATGTCAAGTCAAGACCAAGATAAACCCCTAAAGAGATAATTTGAGGAGATAAACAAGATATTTTAGTAGCCAACAAGCTACATGTGCTTTAAGTCATTCTTATAGAGTTAGATTTGTAGAGAGTTTTTATACAAACATTTTTCAATCCAATCACCTTAAAACACATTTCTACTTTAACCTTTGTACAATGGTGATGCCACTCCTAAGTGAAATTTTCTTGCTTACATTTTGTTCTTCAAATTATTTTTTTAATACTTACATAGTGTTCATAATAATAATCTTTTAATTTTCAAGGTGACTAAAAAACTTCCAATTTTTTTAGAACTCCTTGAATAGTAATTTTATAGAATTTCTTATACTATTCTATAGTACCATTTAGAGTGTAGAATAAGATTTCACTTGCCAAATCCAAATTCACAACCATAGATTTATCCCAAATAGACATCCAACTATTTCAAAACAAGTTGATTTAAACAACGCTTAAATATAAAATTAATTATGGCACCAAAGGCCTCAAGATTATAAAGCACATTCAAAACTCTAAATTTATTTGTGAATATCAAAAGACCATAAAAATAAGATGTATAATAATATTTTGTATTAAATAAATTATATATATATATATATATATATATATATAATACATACTTTTAGGGATTAAAAAAAACATTGCAATTATACAATGTATGGTTTCTAGACATAACATATACAATAAGATTTGGATAAATATATACAAATATTTTTATTTAGTAACCTACAACACACATGGATAAAAGAACTTGTTAAAATTACTTAATAACATGGTTTTTTATTTTTTTTAAATTAAATAGTAGAGTAGTATATTTTTCCAATAACCGGTTAATAGTTTCTCAAATTTTATTTTTGTTATACATGACATACATATGGATTTAGCTTATAACTCAACTAATATATTTTAATTATTCAAAAGTAATTTTATGATCATATAGAACATATAAATGTCTCTTATAATAATGTCTTTTATTAAAACAAACATTAAAAATATGTGAAATTCATCCGAAAAATTTTATGTTGATAAGTTACTCCTATGTCTTTCAATTTTAACTGGTGTGTACAACAATTTTCAAGCTATAAAACTCATGATGTATGCTTCAATATGTACCTGGCATCAATAAGGGTAAAAATACAGCATTACATTAGCATATTGAAATAATGATTGCAAATATTGCAAGATTAAAGAATTCAACTACAAAGAAGTAAAGAGATTATATATGCAGTGCCATGAATATATATTTGTGCCATGAATATATATATACACATACACCTACAACTTGAGTAAAATTAAATTAATTAATTAAACTACACATCTAAAAGCAAAATGTAATTACACTGTTAGCATAGATTGTTTCATGTAACATTTCATTGTTACAACATGCATTGCATTATCTCTTGCTTCTAACATTACATTTTATATCAAGTTCATAACATTTGTATGTTTTGTTTTTATTTGGCAAGATGTGTTGAATTTGAATTTAAAGTGTTTTATTTTATTATTGATAATTGACAAAAGAATTACAAAAAAAATGAAAATATGGTTTTAGTTGGACGTAACTTGCTTTTCAACTCAGAAAAGTAGAGATCTAAAATTTTATAACATTCATAAGATTAAATATGCAATAAATTGTAAACTTGGTATATGCATAGACTTCAACAAACATATACACACACTACATTGTTTTTAATCAAAATTTCATTGTTGAAAATGACTAAATGAATTTGTTTCACATAGCGGCAGTAATAATAATAATAATAGAAATATTATGATTATGTGTATCTTCATCAAATATTCATGAAGAATATTTCTTACAATTTAAGAATGGACCAAATATGTCAGATACAGAAAAAAAAAATTTAACACAGAGATATAATTTGAACATAATTAAAATATTCTTCTAATTCAAGTTATTGTACACCATGTATTCTAGATTTTACAAAATTATACACAAACAATTATTAAATTGGAAGTAGATAGATCCTGTATAAAAATTAAAATAAATAAATAAATAAATAAAAGAGTAAAACTGGAAGTATGAAGACTTTAGTTTCTCTACTTTGTATACATGATTCAATTCAACAAGCACTAATTAACGGAAAGAATTTGGCTTTGGGTTTTCATATACAGTCAAAAATAAAAGACGCCAAAATCACTTGTAAACTTTTTCTCAAATTTTACTTTTATATGTTGTAAAATCAAGTTGCAAAATATCATGAATAAAATGAAACAATTGCATCTGAAGTTTTATGTAGTAATAAAAAATATATATAATGCAAAAAAATTCGAGAAACAAAAAAGTATAATCACAAAATACAGAGAAAATGTTGTTTTTAAAATTTTAATTCCATGTTTTAATTTCAGAATTAGTTCTTTAGGATTAAGGGCACAGATGCAGTGTGTTTGTTCATCCATTTTGTTATCCAATTCCAAATCCGACTTCTTCAACCATCATTCAAGAACTGTAATTAAAACATCTCTGCTCATTTTACTGTAAGATAAGTCATAATACAGATAAAAACCTGTATACATTTATACATCTATCTGTCTATCTTATCCAGTGTATTATCCTAATGGTTTACCACTCAAATCATAATCTACTCACAATCTAGTCACCTCACAATTCACAAACCAACTGAAAAGATGGAAAGCTCATTAAGCACCCTCGTCATGGTCACGATCAGAGCAGGGCCACCAGAGTCTAAGATACCTCAGATATGAAGAGACCTCGGAAAGCAAGTCCCCCAAGCGTGCAAACATACTGGTGGCAGAGTCACGGTGATACATCACAATCCTGCATGCTGGTTAAAAATAGAACAAAACAGACTGACGTTGTTGGTTATCACTGATGTGTCGCACTTAGCTGACGGACGTTGTATGATACCACTGCACGGCAGTATGACGGGGTTTGGCACTTGAGATTCTGGGATTCTTCTTATAGGGACGTGCCGTGGCAGTGTATGCTCGATCAGGAGGAGAAGAGAGCTGAGTTGCGTTTCCTCATTGCGGATGAAAAGAGGGCAGTGTATGCTCGATCGGGAGAAGAAGGGAGCATTCTGGCTGGATCCGGACGAGACGGATTATAATATTGACTGCGTTTGATTTGTATACCAACATGTACTTATATATTTTATAGGATAAAATAAAATATTGTGTATATATAAGAATTATGAAGGTATTATAAATTTAGATATCTTATATAATAATGATATTTAACATTTTTTTATAACAATGTACATTATTATTTAATAAGACAAAAAATTAATTAAATATAAGCATATTGTCATAGATTGTGTAAGTTTTTAAGATATGTTTCTTTGCTTAAGATTTTTGGAATTCTCTAATTGATGTTTATAAAATTTTATTTGATGTATATATAAATTATGTATTCATGATTTTGAAATAACTAATTTGATCTACATAGACATTTCTGTTTTTTGTGGTGTTTATAAAATATGTTCATACAATTCTTGATCATATCATTTGATTTATAATATATTATTACATTGCATATTTTGATGTGCCAAGAACTTGCTTTAACATATTACATTAAAAACACAATGTTGTATTTTTTTAATCTAATCACTTTAAAACATATTTCTCCTTTGACCTTTGTACAATGGTGTAACATTTTCTTGCTTATATTTTATTATTCAAATTATTCTTTTAACACTTACATAGTATTCATCAAAATGATCTTTTAATTATCAAGATGATTAAAAAAACATCCAAAAAAACTTGTAGGACTTCTAAAATGATAATTTTACAGAATATCTATAACAGCACTTAGAGTATAAAACAAGACTTTACTTGCTAAATCCAAATTCTCAAACATAGATTTATTCTAAATAAACATCCAACTATTTTAAAATAAGTTGGTTGAAACAAGCAAAAAGTATAAAATTAGTTATGGTAACAAAAGTCCTCAAGATCTCATAATGTAATTTCAAAGCACATTTACAATTTTACATTTATAATAATAATGACACTTATAATTTATCAATAATAAAATCCAATATTAAAAAGTTTCAAAAGGCTTTAAAAATTATATATATATATATATATATATATATAATAAAAGTTTAAATTTTATTAATATATATATATTATTTTTTTAATGTTTGTTTATTGATTAGTAAGTTTCAATTTTCAAGTTTAGATATTTAGCTTTGTATTTGAATATGAATGACCATGACAAAGAAGTTACATAATGTTTATTTGTATTAAATAAAATGTATTCAGAGATATATATATATATATATATATAGTTTATTATACCTTTTATAAATATTTTTTATGTAATATTTTGAAGTACAAATAAATAAACAAAAACTTCACTTTCTTCTTAAACATATTATTGTAAGGAGTATATGCACATGAGAAAAGATGAAGCAATGCATATAGATATAAATTTAAAATACAGGCAATTAAAATAGCTTTTTAGAAAAATTACATTATGTACAATTCTACTATAAAATTTATTAGATTAGGTTTATATTATTTATAAAATTAGAATTGTTGCAATACACAAGTTTGATTGCTATGATGTTTTAGATTTAATAGTTCTTTAGAAGTAGATGTGTAAGTTGTATTGTACTTTTTATGCATCAAATCAAAAGGTCTTAGAATTTAGACATGATTCGTATGAAGTAAAAGAAGAAAGATAAGCAATAGAAGCTTGGTATGTTTAATAATGCTAAGTGTACAATATTGCAAATATAAGTTTGATTATAAGATTTGGTTGTAATTTAAGAAATAATAGAATTTTATATGAGGTAGTCTTATTCTTTAGACATTTTTTTAAAAAAAAAATTAGCTACGGTAGTAAAGAAAGAAATGCAATAGAAAATGGATAGAATAAATATATAATATATTTTATGGTAACAATAAAGTACAAGTTTTTTTTTTTTAAAGAGTTTGGTTAAAAAATGAGAGCAATACTATATATTATATATCATGGTTGCATAATAATGAAGCTATTGCAATTAAAGTCTTGAATTTAGAAAAATATAACAATAAGTTGATATTTGTGCCAATCTTTGTTCATCTTGGTTTTTATTTTGGACCATAATGATGGAACTTGTGGTATAATGGTGTTACTTTTAAAATCTAAAAAAATTAGAAAACATATGAGAATTTTTTGTAAGCATTGGTAGAAGACCACATATGTACTATTTGGTGACAATTGCTTAAGAGAGTAGAAAAGAATAATGTGCAAATATGCAAAAACCCATCATATAACCTAAGGCATGTTAACACAATAGTGGACATACACCAAAAAAATATAAAATTTTGCAATATGACAATGGATGTCTTATCAAGGTGGCAAAAAAATTTAAATTTTGTTGGATGTCAAAACAGACTAATAAAAAGCATCAGATAACTTGACACAAATTCAGAGAGACATTATAAATCTTTGTACTGAAATAAGTCTTATTTAGATAGCTACATGTGGCTGATTTGGTTTGTGATGGATTTGGTATAGTGCATCTAACAACTTTGAAGCTAATATGCAAACAACGTAGCTTTAATTTTTTAAGAATCTTTGTACAATTTATTTTACTTTACTATTATTTGTTTTATTTTTTTGTATACTCAACTGCACAAATTTCCAATACGTGTGTATGTATATATACATATCCAAAGGGAGTGATGAGGTTCGATGCCAGCTCCAGAAGAAGGGAGTCAGAATGTGGAGTTGGGGTGGGAAGAAATGCCACAATCAGCTTTCGAGCCACCGGGTGAGGGGAAATCTTTAACTTCCCAGCCACAGTGACGGAGGCAACCTTTTACTTTCTCGACTCGTCCGGTGTCGTCTCCGGGACATGAAGCTGCGGTGCGAAGCCATTTCGTTGCAGTTTTGCGCTTCAATGGCAGGAGCTGTTCGTGTGGGCACGAATAAAGAGCCCTGGAGTGGACATCTATCCACGATGGACTGGTCCTACCCACGGCTTGTCTGCCGCCACATTCTCTCAACGGTGTCTTTGGGTCCACATTGCCCTCCTTCTCAACGGTTTAGATGCATTGCCCATCTCTGTGAAGGTCCAGCAAGCGTGAAGTGAGTTCGAGGTCATACGTGGGCTCCTCGACCATCCGAGCGCGAGCTGCAGAGCGGTGGTGGAAACGCTGGTCTTTGTTGGAAGAGTCAGAAGGTTTGGAGGCCTTGGCCATGGCTCTGGTTGGAGCTGGAGCTGGCAGCTGCTTGCACTCCCAACGTCCGCGATTGCTGCTCCGTCGTTCTGCGCATCAGCGGCAATTGGGTAGGGCGGGACGGATTCGAGTAGCAGAGAGAGCACGGGCTCTCTCCGAGATTGCAGAAGCTTCGCAAGCTGTTCAATCTGCGCCCGATCTTACCTGGCAGATTTGGGCGGGAGCTATTGGTGAGTTGTACTCATCTCTCAGTTTGAATTGAGGTCCGCTTGGTTTTTTTGTGATATTTGGGACCATGCATGTTCTAGGTCGTAGGAATTTGAAATTGGGTATATGTGAAATACATAGTACGCGCTGAATTTATTGGGATGGGAAAGTTCCACGCTGAATATTTCGGAATGAATTGGAATTAAATTCCCGGCGAATTTACGTGACCATGTAGAGCTTGTGGTTCTGTATTTAGGGGAGTGAATGATGTGGACTTAAATTTAGGGGCAGTCATTTTTGTCTTCCCTCCTTTGCACATCTGGAGAAGTGAAAGTGGTCAATCGCGTTTGGAATGGATAATCTTTGTCAATTATTGATGTAGCGCAAACTTGTCCATTGTTGCACAAGAGTAAGCGAGTGATTATGACTTGAATTGGTTGTGTGTGATTAATTCAGCTGGAGTGACGCCCTTCGTGGTAGCTGGATTTGAATTCAGCAAGCGCATTGTAAGTTTCTTAGAATAGCTAAACCATAAAAAGAAGCTGATGGCCTATTTTATGAGTATATTGACGTGCCACCATAGAAATTTCCGTATTTATTTTCACTTGAACGTGGCACTGGGATGCGTTAGTGAGCACGAAGAACTCTGAGCTTGCTGTAACTTGAGGAATGACATTTTAATCGTTTTTTTTTTTTTGGTACTTGGAAATGCAGGCCGCTCAACAGCGGTGTTCATCATGCAGTGGATCAGGTCTAGTGAAGAAGGGTGGAAGCTATTTTCGATGTGGTAATTGTGGTGAGTCTTCCCTTTCCCACTCCGAATCACTGACTAATTGTCAAAATAGAGTACCAATGTCAAAACCAGCATTGGCTATAGCACATTATCTATCAAATCGTGTTGTTCAGATCGTTCAGTTCTGAGAGAAGAATTCTGCTTCTCTTATTCGATGATGGTTGTGAGAATTATATATCAAATTTGTTGATTCACCTGTTTAGATTGTACAATTGCAGGAGGATTCTTGCCGTGGTACTCATGGCGAAGGTTTTTTAAGGGATGAAATAATGTCATCTGCTTTTCTTCATTTTTTTGTCTGCTTTACATGCAATTGGGCAGTTGTTTGCCACTAGTACCACGCTATTTTCCACAGCAAGGCACTAGAATATTTACCTAGTACCCAAAATCGTTTGTTCGTTCTCATTTACAAGGCAAGGCATTTCATTCTCTTGACGGTTACAATCAGTTCCTTTGATGTAACAAATGTAGTCGATAAATTTATTGGGTAGATTGTGACCTGCGTACCTCAATTTCATGAGTGATGATCCGATACCGTCCCTCAGAAGCTTGCGTATAAATCTGATTATGAGATTTTCATTCAGGGTTTCGTGTAAGACATTCTGCAGTATACAGAGCACTGAATGAATTACAGAAACATGGAAGTTCAAAGTTGTATTAGCAGATGATGTCAGCATTGCAGAGGTGAACTGACTGGCATCAGTGTTTGGCACACATAAAATTTAGCAACTTAATGAAACATTCCTTTGTTTTCAATAGCAAATCCAGTGGTGGTCTTTTTTCTTTCATGACATTACGATTATCACCTCAGAGAATAGTCAAACCTTAACCTAGATTTTCAAAGTATGTGTTTTTTATTATTTTACATTGTTCTTACAGCACACAAAAGTGTCCCCTCCATTGCTCAACTAATTGTCCTCGCATTCAATCATTAATTCTTGCAGTGTCATAAATACATGTGGTGTCTTATAGCAAATGACAAAAACTGTTGGGTCTTACGGGTGCTTGCGGGTTCCTGCAATGTGATGCATGATGTCAACGGAGGTTGACGACGGTTTTTTCTTCACTTGGAAATAGATTCTCTACTTATCTTCGACACTACATTGGGGTATCGAAATAAAATCAAACAAAGAAACGACGGAGGGTCTTTGGATTCTGCAGTTTGAAAACAAAATGCACCAAGCAGCGCATAAAAATTGTAGCAGCTACAGATGTGAATGGTAAGCTCAAAAATTTTGGGTGAAAAACTCCGTAGACCTGGCCGAACTGAATATAGAACTCAGTTCAACTCCAACGCACACCTCATTGCACAACCTCAGATTCCAATTTCGTAGATTAGAGGAAGATGTGCCACTTAACCACTCCTTGCAGAAACTTTTGGTTTATAGCATTCTAGCAGGTCCACGATATTGTAACATGGATCGATATAGTAATAAGCAGGAATGAAAGTTTATGGATCCAAGTGAATCATAACTGGATGCGGCAATCAACATTTAAAAGTTCAATGAATCCAGTATCCCTAGTACGCTGCTGCAATCGCAATTAACTGCATTTCCTCATTCCTTTCCACTGAAACTCAAAACAAGAAAGTATTTTTCAAACCCAGATATAATCAGCACAGTGCCAAAATCAGGACAGACAAATTTGTACGATAGACAGTACAGAATATTCTGACGAGTGTTACATAGAAACAAGCATTCAACTCAAATATATGAGAACAATTTGAAAAACATCCAACGTGTACATCAAGTTATTCTCAAGGATGTTCCATGATAACATTTCACTGATCAAGAATACTGCCGTGAAAGATCACTCACACCAAGTGAACACGTCTCCTGGTAATGTGAAGCTCGTCACTGATTCTCATAAAAGCTACTTGACAACAGATGAAAACTAAACCTTCTGAATAGTATCAACATTAGGAGTTGACATATTTCTCTTGATATGAGATTTGAGAGGAGGACGGCCGGGGCGCTTAGTCGTGCGAAGCTTCAAACGGTGCACGACTAGAGGTTTGGCAGCTACCCAAGCAAGGAACATGGTCATCAGAATAGCTGCACCTGCTACTGGTGGCCATATTCTAGAGTAGCTGTATCCAACTTTCTGCTGCTCGTCAGAGACTTTCTTTACGGGGGATTTCTCCGCAGTCCCCTTTTCCGCAGTAGGTTCCTTATCAGAAAGTTGGACTGAAGCACCCCGGCCGGTTCATAGTTCAGACTTCAGATTTTCTCCATTGACGGCGGAGGCAGAACTCGCCAGCAGCTTCTTGAGGCGGCCACTTTGCTGAGCAGCAACAGTGTCTGCACTCATAAAACAATAAGAAATCAACACAAGTGACAACAGGAATGCCGGATTGCTCAGTTCACCAATAATTAAGGTAAAGGAAGGCGTCACAACAGATTATTGGCATTCAAGATTCAAATAGGTAAGCTTTGTGAAAACTGTTTAGCGTGCGGAATACAAACTGCATGTTGATAATACGCCTCCGTGTTCCAACATCGCGACACGAGAACAAAAGAAAACTGCACAAGAGTGTTCATACAGTTTCGGATAGACTTAGAAGCAAAAAAATGAGAAGAAAAGGTGAAGGGTTTAATACCATCAGATCCTCCAAGGTGCTCCCCATTGATGAATACTTGAGGTACCGTTCTGCGACCAACGAATTTCCCTAGTGCCTGCTGAATGTCATCTCCATCCTCTGCATTCAAGTAGGAAACGAAATGTATGAATAACACTGGCACGTAAGTACATAACTATCAAGAGTAGTTTATAGTGATTAACTATTAACTCAAGGACTAGTCTCCTCATAGCTCCATATCAAATGCTGACGTGTAATGAACTCCCCAAAACTTGACGAATCTCTCCTGTGCTCAACTCAAATATCAAAATATGAATTGTTCCTCGCTAAGACTGCCGTCCCAATGCCAAAACTACGAGAACACCCATACTCTAATCACGGACTTCTAATAATAGATATCCAGTACAGTACAAACTAGAATTCAAATGTATATGTAAATTCTTAGTGACTGAGCGAAGTCCGGGAAAACATCAATGCAAGGGACAAGTGACAAGTTGCAACTTATACCTCGCTCGTCAAGCTCAAGCACAAACGGCTTCACGCTCATGCTCTCAAACACCGACTTCGCACGCTTACAGTATCTACACATTATTCGGGAAGCACTTCCAACAGTAAGAAATGAGCATCCTCAGAATCGCGAATTGATAGTAAACATCCCGAAGCACGAAAAAATTTACGAATCAGACAGAGGTGTAAACTAAACTTCGAACAAACGAGTAAAATAAGCCAGATAATTACCACCAACAGACAACACTCTTAAAGTGGCAACACAGCAGCACTGCAATAACAACATACGCATCGCAATGGCTGCGTCAAGAGACACAGGCTAAGCGGAGATACCGACAACATAAAAAACCCACCACTCAGTCTCGTTAAGGAAGACTTGAGTTTCACCAAAATCTCCATCGAGACTAAAGTTTAAAAATGTGAACACCCTAACAGAACTCCCAAGTTCAAACATGGGCTTAACGTTCACATCACAGATACTGGGAAAACAAACAAACGAGGAAAAAAAAAGAGGCTAACAGAGAGGGAGAAGACCGAAGCAAGAACGATAAAACTCCGTAGCAGCAAACGATCGGTGCTAAGAGGACTACCCACTCAAGGGATGCTCAGATGCAAGACATGGGTTATCAACTTACGGGCAATAAGACTTAGAAAAGATGACCAAAGGATGCTCAGCCACGGTCTTCTTCACGAAAGCCAAGGAATCAGTTCTGGCCTCCACGGGTGACCCCAGTTGCATCAGAATCATACCCGCCACTGCGAAAGAAACCCATACGGCACCCGTCCGTGAAGCCATCTTGGAAACCAAACTCGGTAGCAGAAAGCCAGTCAATTGAGCGATCGAGTGAAGCACAAAGGGAACTGGATCCAAAGTGATCACCCACCCTCGAAGTAAACCTCCTTGTTTGCGATCTTGAGGGTTGAGGGACATACACGCAGGTACGTGGCACAATCCGAAGCGTTACCTCAAAATCTGAAGGTATAATTTAGTCAGCCAAAAATATCGTGCATCGTGGCAACTCGTTTCCATACTTCTGTTCTTGGAGCCGAATCGGGACCGACTTGAGCTTTTCCTTACCCAATTCATCATCTTACATCTCATCTGTTACATTTCGCCGTGAGGGGTTATAGCCCGTGTGCTACGGCGTACTGAAATTTTGTTAGAGATTTCTTCTGCCGACGGGAGAGTGAGGGAACAATCATGCAATTAGGGTCAGTGAATCCTCGGTGGACTTGTGGTTTTTGGGAGAGTTGAATCTTGGGTTCCGAAGTAGAATTTTGTGAGATGGACACAGAAGTCCGTTACCAGCTGCGCTTGCGATACAGGGCTTGGTTTGAGTCTTCAGGAAAAGAGCCACAGCTACAAACTCCATTGCTGCTATGAATAAAGTATATGTCTATGTTCTACATCAGTAGGGTATTGTAGTGCAGCTTGTGACGCACTGAATTAAACCTGCAAGGTGATTATTACATACTCTTGCTAGACTGTAATGAGGGCAATTCTAATGTTGTCCATATCAAGATGATGATTACTTCTGATGCCTACCTCTGATGACTACTTCCATATCAAGACACATTGTCCGTGTATTGCTCTCTGCATGGCGTTGAGTTATGCTTGAGGAGCCACGCCATTCAGAAACCCAGTTGAAAATAAAGAATAAGATCTGCATTTGAAGTTAGTAGACACCATCGAAGAGGTTTCACAACCCAGTTATCATTCAAACCTGGAGAAGTCCTTGGAGTGACATGATCTTGCTTTTGAATTGTGATCTTCGTACATATAGTAATTTCAGAAGAGATCCATATGCAAGACGTTCCTAGCTACAATGTTTCTGATAAAACCCCAATGCGCATGTAGGCATTAGGTGCTTGCAAAGTTCAATGTCCATTTAGAGAGACTACTTCATGCGTGAGAATCTCGGAATTCAACCATCCATTCCACATGGATTATCTTCCTGAAGGACATTCCTGAAGGACATTCTTCCTGAAGGACCCTTTTTAAGTGTAAAAAAGGGTTTGAGATCTGTACCAGTGAACTGAAACATGAAGAGAGGGAATCCATCAAAACTTAATGACCAGTGCGGACTACACTCACACTTGGTCATCTACAGACGCTCAAAGCTTTCAAAAAGAACCAAGGGAGTGTGTTACAACTTTGCAACTTGTATGACGGAGAATTGGAGGGACCGCGATTTTTGTGGTCAGATTTTATGAGAACAAACGAAATAAGCTAAGCTAAGCGTGTCTCTACTCGTCACATCAAAAAGCAAGAGGGTGTGTTGTGATAACACACAACTCTTTAAACAGACTGGCAAAAAGACACCTTCCGAGCCACTACCAGATGGATATCTGGATGGTTTCACTGATACACGGTACTCTAGACTATCGATCTTCAACTCATCACGCAAATGTCATTTTGACGTGTCGCTACAATGCTGATCGGATTCAAGTATCTCTAGAATTATGCAAGTTGTGTACTGTAAATTCTTAAGCATTTCATATGGTGAAATTGTGATATACTGAGTAGTCACTAAGAATATCGTCTGAATGTGACAGATATTGACTACCAGTTTTTAAGTTATGAGTGATGTTGAGGTGAATGTTTGACTTCAGTTAAAGGCAGGTATTCAAATCAAGCAACGTCCTAGTTCATAACATCACAATTCGGGTGGTTGTAGACTTTCCCACAATTCCACCAATGCAAGACAGTATTGATCATTTACCAGTAATGATAGCGAGAGCACATCATCAAATCATTGTAATTCCGGCAATCAACACTACTCAACGCCAACTTTGATATCAAGGGCAGAACATCAGAGAGAATTAGAATTCAGGACGTGTCAAACCGCGCGGGACGGTGTAGTATATTCAGAGCCGGTTAAATTAGCTGCAAAGTATTATCTAGCATTCCTAATCCCGGGATACTAAAAAGGATACTTACTCTGTTCTACAAGTGAATGAGTAGTAGTCAAAATTGATTACCAAATCCAGAGCCGTGCCCGGGAGCCTCGGAATACATTACTACAATTTTACAATTCCAGGAGGACTGGGCAATATCGACTGATAAGTTTTACACCGCCACACCTACACGGTCATCTTCTCAGACTCCTTGCGCAATGCGTTGGCTCTAATCAGACTTCCGATAGTGTTCACTGCTAGCTTCAGGTCGTCCAATGGGTTCCCGGGCACCACCACCTTGTACAAGTAACTGTCGAACGTCATCTTTTGCACGTAGTCGTCGGCACACATCTCGACGAACGCCTCTCTAGCAGGGTTAGACCTGTAGAAAACCTTCTGCAATATGTCCAACACCTTATAAGTTGCCCAGTACTTCTTGTCCCATTTGTCTAGGTATGTCCTCAAATCTGACTCGTCAATCATCCGAGTTCCGTTAGCGGAACCTTCCACAATAGCCTCGGCACACATGCGCCCAGACTTGGCAGCAAAGTAGATGCCCTCCCCGGAGCACTTCGTCACATATCCTGCCGCGTCCCCAACCAACGCTACTCTGTCGCTCGCCCTGCGAGGCCTTGGGTGCTCCGGAATGGGGTGTGCCTCAACCCTGATGATCTTTCCTCCGGCAATTTTGTCCTTCGCCCGGTTCCTCGTGGCCGTCTGGTACTTCTTGATGGCTGGCTTGTTGATGACCGTGCCCGTTCCGACCGCAACGTGGTCACACTTCGGGAACACCCACCCGTAGAAGTCTGGCGACACATCGTCACCGACATACATCTCTGCCAGGTTCTCATAGTACTCCATCTTATCCTCAGGGATCTTAATCCTTTCCTGGAAAGCGATGGCGTAGTCGTACTCACCAGCGTCAATGTCCTTGGCCACTCTGCTGTTGGCACCGTCAGCTCCAATCACAGCATCGACTTCCAACACCGCAGGGGTTCCCACCTTCGACGAGCCGTCAAAATTGGTGTAATGCAGCCTGTAGGGGCCATCCTTATCCTTAGGAACCTCCATTCTCAAGAACAGCCCATTGATGATGGACGCTCCGTTCTTTTGAGCCCTCTCCCTCAAGAACGAGTCCAGCACCTCACGCCTAACCATGCCAATGTACTCGTCATCGTTCAGAGTCTTACCCACATCGACTGCGACATTGGAAGGCGAAATCATTTTCATCTTCGTCACTTTGCGGTCGATAATTTCGGGCGGCAGATCGAATTCTCCGATCATGCAAAGGGGAATAGCTCCACCACATGGCTTAGCATTATCCAACTTACGCTCAATGAGAAATGTCTCAATTCCGCCCTTGGCAAGAGTCTCCGCAGCGCATCCACCAGCAGGACCGCCTCCGACAACCGCCACTCGCAGCTTTCGCCCCTCAATCTTCTTACTTCCCCTCGCGGCATACACACGAAGTGGCTGGTATCCGGCTTCTTCAACCACATTGCTTCTCCTCTCTGCCTTCAAACTCTCCATGGCAGAGGTGGGTCCACTGGCATTCAAACCCCTCAAGCCCTCGAAAAACTTCAATGAAGCATTACGCGCGCTGGAGGGAACAAAGCCCAGGGACGAAGTGCTGACACCTCGGGAGGAGGTGCTGGCGCAGGGCACCAAGACGGCAGCAGTCTCCGAGTGGGAGGAGGCGGCTCTAGAGGAAGCAGCGAAGGAGGCAGGGGAAGCGGCGATGACGGCCTGGAGAGAAGCCATGACTGCAGAATTTCTCGCAACGTCTCAGGCTCCACACCAGATGACCCTCTCGTCTCAAAACACGGAAACACTGCGGCAACGAACAGCTAAATCCTGGGAGATATGTGAGCTAGAGATAGATTGCCTTCAAGCTTAGGAGGGCGAAAAGGACGAGGTTTGGAGGGCGATGAGAGGCTGGGACTGGATAGCGAGGTATGGGGCCTGATTGGAACGCCGAGCGCCTTCAGATGAGGTCTCTTTTCGACTTTATCTTACCCTCCACCTCCGTAAGATTTCGGCAGCGAAAAGAAAAATGAATAAATAATATCACTAAAGTAGACTGGCACGTGTACTCTGAGACGCCGATTCACTCCAGCCCATTTCAAGCATCGATGTTTTTATCGCCGAAACTCCTTGCAAGACTTGCACTACCATTTCATCTATAATCCGACGACATGAGACAGAAAGAATAGTACTCATGTAGTTGGCTTAAGGAGTTACAAGAGCATTGAAGAGTCTCACCAGCCCCCAGTTTTTACTCGCAAAGTAGGTACGAATCTCGTACCTTCTTCGCTACGATGAACGTGAAGGATAGGTTTCCTCGCCGGACGATCATTGTACCGAAGAAGAGAGATATTTCGAACTGGAATTATACAGAAAGGCAACAGGGGAAACAGAGAGGCGAGCATCGGGCAGGAGCAGGATATTTGGGAGAGTGATAACCGTTCCAGAATCGTACCCAGCCCAGTCTTCATTGGCTCCGAGTCTCCCTTGGTATCTCCGACTCTACATTCTCTGGAACTTATTCCTTTAGACTGAATCATTACTTGCGAAGTTGCACTTTGAAGAATCGGGAGACGTGTCGTCATTCGTCAGTTGTGGGACCGTCCTCTCTTTTTGTCTACAAGTCCGACAGTTCAGCAAAGCTCTGCAGTCCAACTCAGGCTCCAAATTGAACTGTAGGGTGGTGATCATTTCAACAACGAACAGTTGCAGCATGTAAGGTTCATAATGAAAATCCAAAAGCCTGCTACTAGAGGTTGAAGTGTCTCGGGCTAATTGAGGTTGTGTGAAGTGCTCGTCCGCAATCTAGATCAGGTAATCTTCGCTTATTCTAGGTTCTATACGCTCTGCGTGCTTGCCGCTGCTTAAAGCTTATGTTTCACACAAGCCTACAGCTTACACGGAAAAGTAGCCAATTGTGACAGATCACATAGATGCACAAGGGCGAGACAGAGAGAGTGGAGAGAGGCTGGGTGCAACTCCTTGCAGACGCTGAGATAAAGCACTTATCATGATAGTGAAGAGATCAGAGAGAATAATTCGAACTTGGGAAAATAACAAGTCTGGAATTAGGCCTAGAGATACTTGAAACCTAGGTTAGACAAGTCGTTTCTCAGAATTTTATTGACTTCATTGCTTGCAACCTGGAGTTGCAAGTGTCTCTAATACCTACCACAGTGGCTCGCTGGCAGTCAATGACCTCCTTCAAGATTGTGTCCCAAGACTTTGGCACGCGATTTCCGTTTCCCAGACCAGTTTCCAAAGTCCTCATAATATGACCCGGAGTAGAAGAAGAAGCTATGACAGCGTCTGCTAGCAACTTCTTATTCTCACCTTTACCTCTTCCCAGAAGGTCTGTCGCCCAAGAATTGCACATGTCTAAATGAGAGCAGAAAGTGTGGGTGGCCTTTTGAAGAGTGCCTACAATGTTCTCTGACAAGTCAGACGCAGACTGAACATGCTTCTTCTTCTTGCTTCCAGGTTGCAACCCTGCTCCCCATGATTGTAGGCACAACCCAAACCAGGTCATATTCTCAGTGACCAGCGTTACCACCTTCTCCAATACCACACCTGACAAAATTACCTCTGAACTAGTCGTTGAAGTAGATATGGAATCATGCAAAGAAGCGGCCATGAGTTCACTTATGGTCGCTAAAGAATCAGAGAGCAGGCTCTCCTGACATGTAGACTCGTATCGTTTAACAGGGAACAAAGCCGCGGTCCAAAAAATCGCTAGCGTAAGAGACTCCCCTGTGGCTACCTGGCAAAAAGATTTCCACATATCAGCTTGTCAATGCAGCAATAGAAAATCTCAGGCACAATTAGACGCCTGCGTCCTATAAAAGCATATTTGCATGCTTACAATTAAATAAACTCAATCTCTTCCAACCTTTGGCAAAAACGATTTTGAGTCTAGCACAAATTAACAGATACACAGATTGTACGCCAGTGTGAAGCACAAGTACTGTTATCAGACGATAACCTCAACATGATCCCTACACCAATAAAACCGAGAGTGTAGGAGCGTAAGTATGATGAAAATGAAAGTCGCGACCGAGATGAAAATATTGGTAAGAACCTGATTATCAGATGAAGAGGCTTGTTTCGACAACCAAAGACCTAAATCCTCAGCACAGACTCCCAGTGAGCGTGAGCACTGCAGAACGTGCGCCTTCAGCTCAGCAGCGGCAGCAAGGTCAGCCTCTTTATTGCCGGAGTTGCTAGTCAACGCCAGATGCAAAAGCCGCGGTAGCACACACCTGAGTTTTAAGCGCCTCATCGAACAGAACTTCAGTTTCTTCTGAAGTTCCTGCAATTTCAACACAATGAAATATGACTAAAAACGCCTGCAGCTCTCACTTGATTCCGCAATTTTAACTGCCATAAAACTTCAAGAAGTTCTAAATATATGTGTAGGCTACATTTTTCGAGGCTCAATACTTCAGCCAAAACATTGAGAAGACTATAGGGTCGAAAAATTAAATTTTCCAATGTCTCGTTATGTATAATGAAATACATTACAAACATAAAAACAATGATAAGACTTCAAACTAGACTATCAGGTAGTTCCTGTTAATGTCCAAAACTAGGGATTACCTGAATTCCACCCAGATGCCGAGGCCCGGTCTGCTCAGAAGACTCGGATGACTCTGAAGTTCAATTGTCCAGCAGATAATCAGAACTAAGATACATCCGATAGAACCGTGCTTAGGTAAATTCAATAAAATGTAAAATGAAATTTACCTATGAGAAGAGATTCATCAGGGGCAGGTGACCACCATGGTCGCGTTTCCAAGTCCTCATTAAACGTAAGTGCATTCAAACGGCTATCTGTAGCCCAATCCAGCTGTGCACGACCTCCATCCAGGCTTTGCAAAACAACCTAACCATACATGACATGAGTGTCAACTGCTTGCGTCTCGATGTTTGAAAGGATCTATTCAAAATATTAAAATGAATCACTCTGACGATGCAACTAAAAAGATTACAGTATAAATTCATTCCTGAATCCTAAGTACAACCCACAGAACCGATAGAAACATCATCGAGAAAATGGTGCGTTGCAAGAAGTATCTACCTCCATTTCCTCCACAGTGTGAGCCTTTCGTTTCAAAGACAGAATGATAGACTCAATACGTGCAACCAAGAGCTGATGTGACTTTTCTAGCTTCTCTTTGAAAGTTATGAACTCCAGCACCTGGTATAAAGGCGAAGTAAAAAACATATATAAGTGGAAGATAAGAGCACAATTGTGGTTCATATTTATGTACCAAAATCTGGATTGATTTTCACTCAAACCTTCACAAGATGTTACATTTGACATTCAAAAATGTTAAAAAAAATGCAGGTGTCAAGTGAAACGCACTTTGCTGTAGGTGTTATGGTGATACGCAAGAATTGCAAGATCTGCAGCTTCCCGCCTGTAGTCGTCGTGAAATTTGATGATATCACGAGTCATAGAATCCAAAGCAGCCCAATCTAGAGATCTCACAAGACTTGGCAGGATATGATGTGACATAGAATCCAGGAGGATATACTTCACATCTGCAGCCTTGAACCTGTGTCAGATATTCACAATCTTCAGAGAAGTTTGTTGAGAAAGTTATAAACAAAATTAACCGCACTAGTCTTCAAATTATCCCACTCTGCTGTATTCTGTTACAATAAATATCAAAGAACGAAGGACGACCACATAAGATCCATACAGAGAAAAGAAAGAGGACATTCACAGTCAAGTTACTAACCAAGTCCAAGCGGGTTTAGTTGCTGCTAAGAATGAATAAAGATTCACGAGCAAAAACCTGTGCAGTGGATGATATCTGCAGCACTTCAAAGGTAAGAAATAATTAGATCGGTAGACGCACTGAGCAGCGTTTTGTAACAAGGCATTTTTTTATTACAAAGTTAGTAAGATAACCAAAAAACTACTACGTGACCAGAAAAAACAAATTGAATAGCCCTAAAAACTGTATTAGGAAGAAATTTCGTACCGTTGAAGTCCTAGCCCCAATTCAAGAACAAAAATAGCCTCCAATATGAAGCCAATATGCTTCGTTTGAAGATACATCTGTAACAAAAGCAAAGAAGATAAATAACTAATAGGAGAAAAACAACCAAACAAAGAATTAATTAAAATAAAAAGATAAAAAGAATAAATTTTTAAAAAAAGCTATTTGGCATTAGTAAAAGAAACGAACTTTGAGAATCCGACTAACCAGACAAATCTAGAATCCAGTTAATTGCCTCCATCCCAGAATGCAGATCAAACAAGCAATACGGTACTTTGCAAAATGGGATCCTAATACATGTTTTGCACAAAACTCAACTGCGCCATACATCAGTTCGGCTCAAAGCATACCTCAACTAAAAGGTCACTAACTAAGGTCAAAAACTCTCCTCCAAGCATCGCTTCTTGAGAATCTACTTCTGCAGAAAGCTTCACACTCTCAAGGAACAGCTGACCAATCTCTTCAGTGGTATCTAGTAAGCCTGTAAATACAAGTCCCCACTGGTTAAATCATCATAGGATGTTTAAAAGACCCACATTGATGCTCAAGTCACACATTTCAAGCCACCAAAATAGAGAATTATGAGTCACAACTATGATATACTCAAGCTAACCTTATCAAACGCTGCTTATCGAGGTTGACAAAACAAGATTAATGTCGATTACTGAAGATAGAACAATACCAGTCTTAGAAGCATGTGCGTGCTGCCAGCCCAATCTACTTTCCACCTGGAAAGCAGCCAAGCGAAACCGTAACGCACTCACAGGTGTTGTATCTGATGGCAGATTCTGACTGTATCGATGCGATTCCTTGATGAGCCACGATTGTTGCTCCTTGTCAGTATGCAGTATAAATTCCATGACATCTGATGTGAAGCTGGTCATAGACCCAAATCTGATAAGAAGTGTCGGAGCGCATTAGTATTCGTTATGTTATCAAGTGGAATCAACCGTCAAACGTATTGGATGTATTAATTTTATGTAAATTAGGAACCACTCATAGCTAAAAACCACAAGAACTTACTCGGGTTAATATCTATAAAACCTTAATCAACTCAAAGTTGAACTAAAAAGTGGAAAAATGTGTCAGCCTAAATCCCAACTGCACCTTTGAAAATATGTCAGGATTGATTGTGCCAGACGTGCAGAGGGCGCATCAGCTGAATCTGCAGATAATTTCAACATCAACCGTCTTTTCTCAATTCCCAGTTCAGCAAGATAAGGTGCCCGGCGTACTTCAGGCACTTTCAGAGCTTGCAGTTCAAATACAAACGCATGAACTGTCTGCAATAAAGCCTCTGTCTGCCAAGCACAAAATAAACCGATTGTTACCCTCGGATCCATCTTATGAAAGAAGATAATTTATAAAATAAAAAAATAAAACCAAAACAGCACATCCCCTTTTTAATTGATAGAAGATTTGATTAACTACAGTTTACGTGCAGCATTCTATATGCCAACAATGCCAACAGTTGATAAGACTTTTACCAAGTTCTTTTGCATTTTCAGAACATCATGGTCACCAAGGAGGCTGCAGTCATTCATAAGAAAGCGAGTTACACAATACCAGTTTGATTCTGATCACGCTGCACCCCTTTTAAAGTATTAGTATTAATTTACCATTGCCTAATATCTTCAGGCCAGAGAACCTTCACCTCTTCTTTCCTGCCAGATGTCAAAGAAAGAGACTCCAGCTCATTGGAGACTTGGTGAATAGGATTCAATGTTGCTTCCAAAAACATTTGAAAAGCAGCCCAATCATCTGAACTGAAAACATAGGCCACAGTCAAGATTGCGAATCCATAAAGCGCATGTTGTTATCATAATTGTTCTAAGATTGACATTGACGAATTGAACGTATGACTTAACATCTAATAATTGCAATCAAAACCTGACAGTACATCTTCAACTATCTAATGAATTACAAGTTCAAGTTCAAGCACAATCTACAAAGGAAGGCATGTCGAAATACGGAGAGCTGTAAGAAAAGAACAAAACACACACCTAGTCTTCATGATTTCTTGAAAAACATCTGCTGCCTCCTTGTGCTGATTCAAGTGAACAAGGAGCTCTCCCTGTCAGCTTAACAACAATCCATGTCAAATCAAATTCGTTTCTTTCAGATCAGAGTGGCACGCAAGAGGATACCGACTCAATTGTGACACTTGACTATCGCCCCACAAGGCTGACTTACGTCGCTAATGAAAATACTGTCAGAATTCTCAACAAAATCAAACTAGTTAATAGGGGAGATTCTAACCCACCTGCAACCGCAGCCGATCAATGCCAATAGTGAGCAGGTCATCTGACAATCCCTGCAGCAACGTCAATGCATCGCCATACTTTCTCTGACGCTTCAAGATATCCATGTACACTAAAACTCCTGTAATACACAAATCAGAACTAGGATTCAGAACAAGAAGTCCATAGAAACAAAGAAAACATGAATATCTGCCGCCAGTACGTAGAGATCCAATCATTCTAAATATGACACGCAAGGAATCTGTTTACGTTGAAATGTACTTTTCTTTAAATTCAATGGATTACCTTCACGCTCACGCAGACCATGAGACTGATAATGTTTTTTTATCATTGCCTCTGCCAACGGGAGGAGTTTGCTGTTCTCATTATCGACCTGTAAGTTATCAATGTTAATAGACGATAACACAGAAATTATGTGTCTGCATTCACTTTGCTATCAGCTCAGCATAAGTAGTTTCATACTTCGAACTTTCACGTTGAAAGAAAATATGTCAACACACTCAGAGGTCGAAATTCCAAACAATCTGATCAAAATTTTCGAACAAGTCATTTTCAGTAACCCTGGTTCAATAATACAAAATGACTTAACAACATCCTGCACATCACGTTAACAAGTTCACGAGCAATCATTCTATATACAAAGTATACGAAAGATGTAATGTAAAAATCAGTAATCTGTAATCTTGATTTTCCTACACATTAAACAGTACAAAAAAAAACTGGGAAGTTCCGTAACAAACCTGTAACAGGATACTGCAAACGGCCCAGAGCAGAAACCTTTCCTCTCCAGCTACTCTGTATAGTTTGAACGCTACCTGTTGAAAACCGAAAAGATAATTAATCACAGTCTACAACATAAGTTTGAACTCGAGTTGCAAGACTTCAAACTATTCTTATAAATCTGAAAGATTTTCAGCGCTACCTAACATGTACCTGCAATAGAACGACCCAAAAGAAAACGAGGTTTTGATAAAGTTTAGCGAAGTTCACCTGTTGTTGTTTAACATACAGATACTGACGAGCATAACAATTAAATAGAGCAGCTTGATAATCCATGTTTTTTGGAAGTTTCGAACAGGCATACTCAAAAAGGGCTGTGGCTGCGTCCACTGCTCGAGACAGGGAATGGATTTAGCACTTCGTAAACTCCCCGCTAACCTCAGAAATTACAGTGCCTTCATTCTAGTCTAACATATTAATGCTCCCCAAAGATGATTACCCGCCTCAGCAAATCCACCACTCAGAACAGATGACAATTGTAACAACAAGCAGGACATGACACAAAAAACATCGTTTTAGACTGACCTCACTTCCAAAATCACCAAATAACTACTACAGTTCAGTTCAGTACAAGAGATTCAAAAAGAACTGATAAGAGAAAGTACGCACACATATTCAAGCGTTGGAACACAGTCTGGAGTGTATTCAAAGTCAAATCATCCAAGGGATTCGCAGCCTTGGCGCGAAGAGCAAGCTCCAATGCTTCATCCAATTTCCCCAACTTCTCCAGTATCAATGCCTTCAATGCCTACAAGTCGCAAAGAGTACGAAATCCATGTCAAAAATTGAAACCACAAGGTGAACTTGCCAATGCAAGAGTGCTCGTGAAGTAAGTCCAGAATTAGGAATTCCCAATCACGAGCTTGGATCATGAGCCAGCGACAACTTACAAAGAGATAAGCAGAGTCGGCATGCTTCGCCAAAAGGCCCGTAACAAGCTTCATTGCCGATTTGTACTGCCGATGGTCGATGGCGTCCCATAGCGGCTTCAGTTTCCTCTCAGGGATTCCCCCCCTAATGGACATGGCTTCCTAACCGAATCTAATGCTGCCGAATTACGCAAACTAAAACATACGCGAAAATACAAAACTCAAAAAAAAAAAAAAAAAAAAAAAAAACTCTAGAAACGGGATCCGAAATCCTCCGTGAAAAGAGCGACCGGCAGCTCGAAGCCGCGACTTTTTATTGCAATATGACGACACAGGATACTCCACCACGCTGCCTCCGAAGCTTTGGAAATCAACACCACCTTAACTGCCTCAAATTCTATCCCTCAGCGGGGCAAGCTGTGCCGTGATGTGAAAAAGACGGTCTCGAGCCCTAAACCCTGAGTAGTTCCAGATTTTCCCCGTTCACACCGTCATACCAATTACACAGCATTTCGAGGGTGGTCTCAGTCCCTTTCACACTTTCCTCTCTTTGCTACTTTGACCTCGGATGGAATATATTGATGCCCTTCACCTGTCCCATCAGAACGGACTTCTCCACACATAGATATGGAATGTTTCAAACTGGTTTGCTACTTCTTGGTCGAACCTTTTTCTTTCATATATTCATTTATTTGTTCACATGCAATGTATGTATGTGTCTATATATATATATATATATATATGTGTGTGTGTGTGTGATGTCGTACTGTAATTGCTTATAGTATGTAAAATCCACTAAAAATACATAATATGTTTATAGGTTTAGATATGTGTTAGAATAGTTAGTAAAGTAAATTAAAGGGGGTTGGTGTAAGAAAATTTATTTTAGATTTTTACTTAGTTTGGTTATGGCTTTTAAACTATATAGAATCTAAATATTTAGTATAAAGCCTTGAGAGGCAATTGGGATCCAAAGAAGAAGAATTAAACTACTAAGAGGCCTATTTGGAAGGATGAAGATAAAGTGAGGATGAATGAAGACAAGGGGTGAAGTTCTTCATTCCTATTGGTCAATGGTCATGCCCAATAGGCTTTGAGGAGGCTGCTCGTAACCTTAACAAGGATTTTGGCAACTTCAAGAAGGCCATTCAAAAATCAAAGATTATGGTTAGAAAGCTTGTTTTTTGGACTACAATTTTGGAGGTTTGGAGTTTTTATGAGGGAGAAGTAGGCACTTGAAGTTAAAGTGTGCAAATTATACCTACTACCACTTTTTTGAGGATTGGAGGAATTGTACGGAAGCTTTTGGAGATCGAGAGGTGCAATTGGAGAGGGGGTTTCAAGATCTACATCTAATGAGGAAGAATTACTATATTTGGAGTTTTAAAGAAGGAGATATTGGAAGTCAAAGACAATAGATTGAATTCCAAGGTAGTAAGTAGGCCGTTTTGTTCATAGTGATGGATTTTGCCATATCTTGAGTTTCTGGACAAATTTTTATCTAAAAAATTCCAAGAAGGTGAATCTTTGTGCTAAGAAGCTATATATCAAAGTTTCATAGTATTTAGACATTTGATTTGTGAGATATAAAGAATTTAGTACATCGGTATTTGTAAACAAGGGTTTGAAGCTATTGTTAGAGTTTTTACAATATCTAAAGATTGATAAAGAATCAACAGCTAAAATTTGTTGTGCTAGTCATTAAAAGCACATCAATACTTCATGTGAAATTTTAGTGGATTTGAATAGTTAGATTAAGAGTTATATATTAATGAAGTTCAAGAAATATTCCCCTCCTACGGATGAATGAGGGTTTAAAATATTTTATTATAGTTTGAGTGTTTTTGTGAAATAAGACTTATGTATTAGGTGTAATAGCCCTAAAAGAAAGACTTTTATAAAAATTTGAGAGTTTTATTATTTTGGATCTTGGTTGAGTATTTAGTTGCAGCCAGAAGCCCAGCGCTTTCTTGAGGCAGATTCTTTCTACCACAATAGCGCACACACATGTGTTTACAAAATTATTTTTAGAATATAAATACATATATTTTATCTATTTTTTTCTTTATATAAATAAATAATATTGATTATTTTAAATAATTATAATAGGATATTTGATAATTTTATTTTTTTTTATTTTTTTAATTATTCTTATTTTTTAAACTACAACAAAATATTGGTTTAAAATCAAAAATAATCTATGCCTTTGAATATATGTACCTCCATTGTTGTCTTTTTTTGTTAATAGATCATTTTTAATTTAACACTTTTAATTTTATATTTTTTAATCATATATTTTATATTAATATGTATAAAAAAAAATATAATAATTAATTATAAGTAAGAGAATTTGTAATCAAGAATTGTTTGTTTATTATTTTAAAGTACATAAATTCCTTGATCAATCACTTAAAAATGGTAGTATTAATAATAAATAAATAAATAAATAATATATATTTTATAATACAAAATATAAAAATAAGTATTTTATAGTAGAATATTAATCACATTCAATTCAAATTAATAATTATAAAAAAGTAAAAAAATAAAAAAATATTTAGTGTAAATAAATTACTTATTTCATTTATTTCAAAAAAAATTTGTTATCTTATATTTTTATTTTAAAAATTAAAAATCAATGTTCTTATTAATAAATTTGATATTAAAAAATATAAAAATAAAATATTATTTGATATGTAGTTTATTACTAATATTAATTTTTTGATTAAAAATAATAAAGTATTTAAATTTGTATCTATTAAATTAATTTGTTTTATTTATAAATAAATTATATATAATTATTAATTATATATATTAGGCCAAAATATATTAAAATATATTATATCAAAAACTCAATTTGTTTAAATAAATAAAATATTTGTTATAATTATAGGATTAAATTATAATCATGATTTTAAAAAAAATTATATAGATAATGTTAATGTAATATATATGTTTTAATTATTAAATTATAAGAGCATAGAATATAATATTACTTGTTATAAAATAAATAATAATAAGATTTAATAATTGCTTTACACCTTCCATGCTTTGACTAACTATATACTAATAAAATTATATGTTTAAATATATCACATAATATTTTTTTTGATAGAATCCTATATGATGTGATACATAATATCAATTAAAAATACAAAGTATTATGTTTATAATTTTTAAAAAAATATAGTTTTTATGTATTTTTTTAAACATATGTAATATCTATTTTGTGATTTTATAGTAATCAAGTAAACAACCTAATTTAAAATTTTATTTAGTATGTAAATGTTTTACCATTTTTCAAAATTACCTTGAATACATTTCACAATTATTTATTGTTTTATTCATTTTTATTTCTTTCTTATTTAATCATTGTATTATAAAGCTTAGGGATTGTTCCTATGTTTTACTTGCAATGATACACAAATGACAATCTTACAATGATATTTTTTTTCCTGACATTTGTTGTATGCAAAAAAACAATCAATGATGATGTTATTAAAACATATGTATCTATAATTGTCTCCAATATTCTCTTGAATATTTTCTTAAAATGAACTCAGTTAAGAAAATTATGCATGTACTTCCAAAAATATACACATAAGTACAAACGTTGGAGTTCTTTATGTAAAAGAATCTCATGTTTGTTAACAATTGCTAATACAGATCCAAAATCTAAAATTCTTTCATGTTTGTAACAATTGCTAATACAGATCCAAAATCTAAAATTCTTTCATGTTTGTAACAATTGCTAATACAGATCCAAAATCTAAAATTCTTTCATGTTGAAAGTATCTAAACAAACTCTTTTTAATAAATGACTTATCGTTGAAGTTGACCTAGTGCACAAGGAACTTTGACAATGACTTTGGCAATGGACTCCGAAATCAATGAAAAACGGATGAAAACGACAATTTCCTCTCCTTGGGAATTCAGGGTAAAAGAAGAGTTGGGAACACGATCAAAGGTAAAATAGTAAACGAGAAATAGAAGGATGGAAAGTGGAAGCGAAGGAACGTAAATGAGAGGCGAGAAGCCGTAAAAGATAAAGGGACAAGACCGTAAATGAAACCGAGACGACGCATGAAAGAAATGGCCACAAAGATAAAGACGTTTAGAGACGGAAAAGAGAGGCGACGGATCGTCGACGCTGACGATAGACGCGTTGTGGAGCTCCTCCGTTCGGCGTCCCTCCTTGTTCGTATAACCCAAAGGTCCTGCCAAATTGCGACCTATTCTTCACGGATTTCCGCTGCGTTAGGCATTGATCTTTTTGTTTGCAAGCATTCGATTTTTGTCCATCTTAGTGTCGGAGGCTTATTTCGTTTACCTTCGCGTCGTTACCATACTGGGAGCACAATGGTATGTCTTGAATCCCAACCCTAACTCGTCTTGAGGATCTGGCCTGAATTATAGGAAGAAACCCTAGTTAATTCAATTGCTCGCGGCGTTTCGAAGGAGTAGGCAGTGGCTCTAAAATTTCTGTTCTGGCCTTTCGCTAGTGTGCTCTAAGTGCTGAATCTATTTAGTTTTTGGCGAGTTTTGACGTTTTTGAGTTCGCTGGTAGGCTCTTTGATACTAATTGCGAGAATCTATTTGGTTGCTCTTGTATCTTTGAACGTGTGCCCTAATTCTTTTGGTGGATGTGTGTGTTTGAATTCGATAGAATTGTCAGAAAGTCTGGACTAGTCAATTGATGATGAACTGTCCATTTGCTTGCACGCAGTAGGAATTGAGCCCTGATACTGTGGCATGGTAGCGTAACAGCGTTAGATGTAAAAAACTCTTTTCCAATTGTAACAGCTCGGAGCAGGGCGTGGTAGTTTCTTAAGAGTTTAGACACAGTTGCTAGTGTTAACTGACGCAGTCACTGACATATCATTCATTTTCTGAAACATACGATGCAATATATTGTCCAATGATGGTTATTAGTTTATCTTGTACTCACGGTGATGTCAATTACCTGCAAGAAAATGGGTTTTTATTCGAGATTTATGTGGGATTCTTATTCAAACTACCTCAAGCTGCAAACCTCTAATTTAAGTTACGGGTAATGGAATCTAATGTCGTGACTGTGATTTGTGTGTTCAGTCGACTCTAGCTGCTGCTCGAGCAGATAATTTCTATTATCCACCAGAATGGACACCAGACCAAGGTGGTCTCAACAAGTTCAATGGCCAGCATGCTTTGCGAGAGAGGGCCAAGAAGATCGACCAAGGCATCCTTGTTATTCGTTTCGAGATGCCGTATCACATCTGGTGTGGAGGATGTGGTCACATGATTGCTCAGGGCGTGCGCTTTAATGCAGAAAAGAAACAAGTTGGCAACTACTACTCGACGAAGATATGGAGCTTCAAAATGAAAGCACCTTGCTGTGGGCAAGAGATAGTCATACAGACAGACCCCAAGAACACTTTGTATGTTATTATTAGCGGGGCCAAGGAGAAGACAGTAACCTACGACGAGGTCGATGCAGAGACAGTTCTGCTTCCCGAGAAAGAAGGTGTGCTTTTAAGTTGCTTGTACTGTCGCAAGTATTCTAGAGAAATTGTTTCAGTAATTAGTTTGAGTTTTCCTAAGAATTTTATTTGCAGCTACAACCATAACCATACGCACATTTTCTTGTGAGCGTAATTAGTTTTATATGGTGTTCATTTATCATCTTATTGTGTTAAACCTAGTTCATATGCCTTTCGACGTTTAATTTTTAATTATCTTATGATTTGAGAGTGCAGATAGAGGAAAGTTGGCTGATCCATTTTACAAGCTTGAGCATGAGGGTGAAGACACAGCAAAGGCAAAGAAGCAAGCCCCTTTACTTGTGAGGTTGCAAGAAGCAGCAGATAGGAAGCACTCTGACAGCTATGCACGGAACAAGGCACTTCGAGCTCAACTTAGGGTATGTTGTCTTTTTGACCAATCGTGACTGCATTCTAAATTGGTGTTAGTATTAGTGTTGGCAATTTGTCCTGCTTGTGCGAGGGCTATCGCCTCTACGCGCCTCCCCTGCTTTCACTCAACACTGCATAACTGATGTAGCCAAGTGAATTTATCACCAGTGATAATGATTCGGCTCTGATATTTTCTGTTGGTTTTTTCAGGCTCAAAAGAAGAGAGTAGCTGCTGAGGAGGTGGAAGCACAGAAACTAGGTTTGGCGATCCGGTTACTGCCTCCTTCCAAAGAGGACAGTGATCACGCTGCGAGTGTCAAGTTTGCCAGTAACTTTGGACTTAATCAAAGAAATAAGCGTGCAGCCATTCAAGCTACCTCTATTTTCTCTTATGAAACTTCCAAGCATTCCACTAACACCTCACTGTCAAGTCCTGCTTCTGCTCTTCGTCAGAAGCTCGATCTGTTGGCTAAGAGGAGAAGAGTGAATGCTGCAGGTGCTAAGGAAATTCTTTGCAGTAATGTTAAGCCTTTAACTAGGGGCGTCCTTGAGAGGGGATCACTTTCTGTCAGACCGCCTGTGAAGCTGAAGCAGGCTTGAACCATGTCTTTCTTTCGAAGTTATTTGTACATTACTTTTGGAATATTACGTGAAATGGTTCACCAAAGAGTGAAGCAAAGGCTTACAAGCCTTGATGTTCATATCCTTGTAAATAATTTTTTTTGAGTCTATAAGTAAAGACTAGCATTTCAATTTCATCCTTGGGGTTATCTAGACAGATATCTCAAGAGTTAACAAAATCAATTTAGAAATGTAGAATTAGAATAACTTTCAAATACCTGATGATCATCAAAATCATTAAAATGGAATATAGTTAGAACCAAAATTTTTGTAAAAAATTGTTCTTATTGTATCAAGTCTGGATTAAAGTCTTTGTTGTTCTAGACAAATTTTGAGTCATTGATGTGTTTTTTTACAATCTTACTAAATTTATTCATAATTTTACTGATTCCTGTTTGTTTGTTTATTTATTTGTTTGTGAATTATTTGAGAAGTGGTACATGTGATTAAGTTAGCAGTATTTTAATAACTAAAATATATAATTGCAATCATCTAATTTTCAGAAGCTCCCAGCTGGATACCTATTTTGCTTTAGCCTCTTTACACAACCAGCTAAGCACGACAACTAGGTCTGTGAAGGGTGTCGATGATTCAGGATAGCAGTGGACGAGATCTTTGAAGGGTATTGATGATATACCAGAGTGGTGGACGAGATCTTTGACGGATATTGATGATACACCAGACCGATGACGTGGTCTGTGAACGGCATCGATGATACAGCAAGGGTGTTGATATCCATGGCCACAACCCGAGGAAGCTCATTTGACGCGAGACTTTATTGTGAGGAGGCGGAGAGGTAGTAGATCTAGCAAGAAGTGGAGAGCGGAGGGCGCTGCTGTAAAAGTTTGTTATAGTTTTTTCCTTCTGTTGGCGCAAGATTAGAGTAGACGAGAAGATCAGGAGATTGAGCAGGTGGTAGGCAAGGACTGCGCAATGGCTCAAGAATTTTTTGAGGACTAGGTAGGAGCCGCAGTAGGTCTTTTGGAGTTCGAAAGCTCCAACACATATGATTCTAGAGGTACTATAGATGTACTCGTTACATCCAATGGACAACTTAAATATTGTGATTTGAAAGTCAAGAATTGTTGCGCAAGCTTATTGCCTTCTGTTGAAGTGAATGTCACTAGTTGTATGAGTATCCATTATATACAATGTAGAATTTGCTATTAATTGTGAGTCGGTTTATTGTTGGAGGGTGTTGGATTTCTTCCATCAGTCTATTTGATTAGTAAATTTAGAGGTGGAATTTCTAAAGGAAGGAGCCACTTGACGTTAGTTTCTTAGAATGCTTAGGATCATCAAAATAGAGAGTAAGAGGAATCAGTGCAATGAATCAAGTGATGATTGTTACAATACCTGGAGAATTTGGATGATGTAACTTCAAAGGATCAATTGTGAGAGTTCAACCATTGAATTCAACTAAAGGTTGAATGAAATAGAGAAAAAATAGTATTGAATCGAAAAATGATAATTGGAAGAATAGATTAAAATGTGGAATGTGGTAGATTTGTTGATTCTTCATCACATAGCATTTGTTTATTGTATTGAACATGTTTGTGTCTTGTTAGTTTGTTTTTTTCAAATTTTTTGAAATATAGTTCAACAAACATTAATTAAGCATGTTACTTATTACCTTTAGATTGCAAGCATTGACTTCAACTCTCAATATTTCTTTTATCACAACTTAGAATTTATTGATTTGTATGTGTAAAATATAGTTAAAAAAGTTTTTTCTCTAATCTTAATCATCAATATTTTATTTCTTTCTATATGTATGAATTATATCTCAAAGAATGACAATAGTTTCAAATTAATATCTTAATTTTGAATACTTATATTTTCTTCACAAAAATTCTAAATCACTCAATATTTGCACTAATATCATATCCAAAATCCTAAACTTTTTGATTGTAATCTTTGATGTTTGAATGATCTTGAAAGAATTATCTTAATCTAATAAGGCCTTAGATAGCTTCCTTGAAATCTATTAGATATGACTTTTGATCAATAATAATAGAAATTTCTATCATCCATCTCCATTCATCCAATTAAATGACCTAACTACTCTTTTTGAGATTAAAATCTCTTTTTAATATTTTTTCTAATAAGATTTATATAATATGTGTCCTAAATATCAAATAAAAGACATAAAATAAGATTTCAAGGATCACTAATATCTAACAAAAGTGATTCAAAATATATAGAAGTTATTATCAATGTAATATCAACCTCAAAAGTCATTATTAAAGTTGATTCTTGAACTTATTTCTCCTTCATTTATATCATCTCATTGTTAATAGTTAATTCTTGGTTTCAATAGATGTTATCAATGAAAAGTAGAAATAAGTCTTAATACATTTCTAAGATTCTCACATGGCTACCATGTGCATTCACTAATATCATATTTATACTTATATACAAAATATTTCAATTTATTTTGGCATTGCCTTGAATCTAAGATTTCTTCAACTTTAAATTTTTAATTGTTGTTATTTTCTATTGGTAAAGGTGGTAATAGTCTCTTTCCTATATATCCATTGTTTTATATGGTTTAAAAAAAGACATATAAAAAATAGGATAAATCTTCATTAACTTTAATAGATGTAACAAATATACAATCGGGCTAATTTATTTATTAATAGAAAATAATCTAAATATATAATAATCCAATTTATTATAAAAAAATTAATTTTAATATTATAACAAAGTAATTACACTTTATTACTAATTAGAAATTAAAGTTGTTCATTTTTATAGATATATGTGTTAATTTTTTTTGATCCTTGAGCTTCTTTTAATTATATTTTCATTGTTTTATGTGGCTCTAATAAACAAATATATCAAATCTATTATTGTAGTATTATCAACTTTTAAAAAATCAATAGTATCAAATCATAGATGATAACCATAGTTAGTATAGAATGGTAGTTGTTATGTAGAAGAATGTACCATATTATTGTACGCAAATTTTATTAATGGCAAAAGAATTGTCCAATTATCTTGATGGTATTTGATGGTATATTGTAAATACTGCTCTAATAATTGATTTACTTGTTTATTTGTCCATTAATTTGAAGATAGAAGATTAATAATAGTTTCATTATTTTAAGAAGAATTTTCTAAAATTTGGATACAAATTGAATCTTTTTATTTGATATAATATCTCTTAGCAATCTATAATAGTAATAGATATTATAAAAAAAAAACCTAACAATTTCTTCATTTGTGATAATTTTTGTATATATTATAAAATATACCATCTTAGTGAAATGATCTACTATCACAAATATAGAATCATAAAGATTTGAAATTAGAAGATCCAATATAAAATCCATAAAAATAGATGACTATGGTTGTTTTGATATAAATAATAATTAAAGAAGTCTATACAATTGAAAATAAAGGATCTTTGATCTTGAACAAATATTACATGATTTTATAAAATCTTTTATTGTCTTCTATATTTTGAGCCACTAAAAACATCTTAAAATTAATTTCAAAGTCTTATTATATCCAAGGCAAAGTCTAATGCATATGTATCTATATCCAAAGCAAAGTAATATAAATTTATATCTAAGGCAAAGTCTAATGCATCCATTTCCATAAAAACTGGCTTAAAAAAATTGACTTGATATAAGATTGGTGTTGTAATAAAAACTATATTTAACACTTAAAATATTACTTCGATTTCTTTGTTCTACTTAAGTTTATCTTTATAAGTCAAACATATAAAAAGAGCTACAATTTGAAAAAAGTTTTTGATAAAAATTTAATAAAAATTGATAAATTTTAAAAAATATTAAACGTCTCTTATTATTTTTAGAATTTTTCAATCTATGATAGTCTAAACTTTCTTTAGATCCATTATAAGAATATTATTTGAAATAATGTATTCCAAAAAATTGACTTGAGTTGTATGAAATATATATATATTTTCATCTTGGCAAATAATCTTATATTTTTAATTTTTGTAATACATAACAAGTATATTATATATATTCTTTTGTATTCTTAAAATATATCAAGATATCATTTAGTTAGCAAACAATAAAATTGTCTAAAAATTCTTCAAAAATATCATTCATTAAATGTTGAAAAATAATTGGAATATTTATAAGTCTAAAAATCATGACATTATATTAAAAATGTCTATACTTGGTTTGAAAAATAGTCTTCCATTCATTTCTTCTTTTAATATATATTAGATTATATGCTCCTTATAAATTTATTTTATAAGTATTTTGGCTTGATTTAATTGATCAAGAAGTCTAAATATTAAAAATAGAGGATATCAATTCTTGGCAGTCATTTTATTAAATCTTCAATAATCCACATACATATTAGGGACATACACTTTGGAAGTTCACAAAACCTTCTAAAACATTCTAAAAGCTTCTTGAGTTAGTAAAACTCAGTTGAGAAGCTTCTTAGTTGGTAAAAGTTGGTTGAAAAGTTTCGTAGTTAATGGAAGGAGCTCAAGAAGCTTCCCAGTTAGTGGAAGAAGGTCAAGAAACTTCTCAATTGGTAGGAGCTACTTGAGAAGCTTTTTAGTTTCATATAAGCCACTCAAGAAGCATTTTAGATATGAGTATATATAGGGATCAAGGCTAAAAAATTTTCTAGTCTTAAACAACCTCAATCTAGACTACCAACTTCTGCCCTTAAGAATGTAATACTACCTATGCTACGCCAAGAAAATCCACTTGTTTAACAATGTAAAGAGCCTAGAATTAGTCTTTTGGAGAAATAATATGGTACGTATTTAAAATATGATGGTTTATCAATCAAATTCAATTAATAATAGTTTTACAACTTGATACTTAATTGACAGAAGAATCATGGATTGGATTGGTTGGCACCTTACTTATGGAGCAAGCACTATCATGGTTTGCTCTTTTGTTTGAGAAAAAATCACCAACTTTGAGCAACTTTGAAGTTTTCATAGAAGCATTTGAAAAACATGAAAAGGCTTCTTGGGCAATAACAAAGATCCGAGCATTATATTGTCGTAATAGAGAGAATTTGCCTCAAGAAAGCGCGGAGCTTCTAGCTACCACTAATTACTCAACTAAGATTCAAGTATAATAAAACCCCCAAATTTATATAAAAGCCTCCTTTATAGGAGTATTATATCCAATACATAAGTCTTATTTCATCAAAATACTCAAAGTATAACATAATCCTAAACCTTGGAATTCAATTTGCTATCTTTGATTGCCAATATCTTCTTTTTTAAAACTCTAATTATAATAGTTCTTCCTCATCAGATATAGATCTTAAAATCACCTCTTCAACCGCACCTCTCGATTTCCAAAAGCTCTCGTATAATTCTTCCAATCCTCAAAAGAGTGATAATAGGTACAATTTGTACACCTTTACTTCAAGCGCCTATTCCTTCTTCATAAAAATTCCAAATCTCTTAATTTTTACACCAAAATTATAGTACAAAAAACAAGCTTTGTAATCCTAGTCTTTGAATTTCAAATGCTTTTGTTGAAGTTGCCGAAACCCTTCTTCTCCTTGTAGGCAGCCTCTTCAAAGCCTATTGGGCATGACCATTGACCAGTAGGAATGAAGAACTTCACCCCTTATTTTTATTCATCTTTATTTTATCTTCATCCTTCCAAATATGCCTCTTAGTAATTTAATTCTTCTTCTTTGGACTCCAATTGTCTCTCACGACTTTATACTAAATATTTAGGTAGTATATAATTTAAACACTATAATCAAATTAAGAAAAAATCTAAAATAAAGTTTCTTACATTATTATTATTATTATTATTATTTTTTTATTTTTTTATTTTTATTTTACTTTTCTAACTATTCTAATATATATTAGAATCTATGAATATATTATACATTTTAACTAGTTTTTATATATTTTAAGAAATTATAATACAATAACATCAAGGGACATACTCTACATCAGTCTATGCATCCAATTTTAGGTAATTAATGTATAACATCTATTGGGACCAAGAAGCCTTAATGAGCTAATTTTATTAGGGAGTAAGAGATGATATAAAGAATTTGTTATTATCGCTTCCCGATCCACAATTGCTCAATGAAGCCATTAGCCAAGCCATAAAATGTGATAATTGATTATTTCAATGTCGACAAGATCAATGTTCATGGGCTTCAATAAGACAACATGTAGTCCGACATATCCCTGTTATATCAACAAGCATTTTGAATTCAGACTCAGAAGTAGAAGATATGCAACTTGATCCAATACGATTTAAATCTCTTAGTCAATAAAAAAAGAAGCAATAGATGGAAAAAAGTCTATGCTTGTATTGTGGCAAGAAAAGCCACAAGATTGGCAATTGCCCAAAAAAACAAAATCGACACATTATTAAAAATAAGAATATAATTATTCAAGAAAACGATAATGTTTAGCTACAATAAGGATCATGGAGTTGGACAATCCATTATTACAAAACTATTCAGGTTCCTCTTTTTCTGCTCAACTTGCTTGTTGTTTTACAATCCCTATGTATTTTGGCCCTCAGAAGCTTTAGATAATTACTTTATTAGATTTGGGGGCGTCTGCTTATTTTGTAAATGATGCATTTATTAAACTTTATAAAATTCTTCTGGTATAAAAATCCAAACCTATTCATATAGAGATAATAGATGGATAACTCTTATCCTTTGATATTGTCATCTATAAAACCATGCATATAGAAGTGTTGTTCAAAGATTATAGAAGCCATATTGTATTCAACATTATTAAGACTCCTTCAAATCATATTATTCTCAAGCTATCTTAGTTGAAAAAATATAATCCATTTAAAGATTGGAAGTCGCAAAGAATAACATTTTTGATAGAGATCTCTGTAAAAAAATTTATAAAAAGCGATGAATTGGTAAGCCTTTATTTGTTGGAGCAAGGACTTTTATAAGATTGGTCAAAGAAGGTACACCATTTGTCATTTATGCAACTCCAATTAAAGAAAATATGACTTCATCGACAAGTATTTCAAAGCAGTATAACAAATTTTAAGATATTTTTCAAAAAAAGAATGTTGATATATTGCCGGAGCACCAACCATACAATTGTGCTATAGATCTTCAAGAAAGAATGCAACCACCTTTTGGCCCAATCTACAATCTTTTTCAAAATGATCTTTTGGTATTGAAAGATTATATTAATAAAAATCTTGCAAAGAATTTTATTGAGCATTCAAAGTCTCTAATATATTCTCCTATATTTTTTGTGAAGAAGAAGGATGGTTCTTTGTATATGTGCATTGATTATTAGAGATTAAATAAGATAACAATAAAAAATTATTATCCACTATCATTAATCTCATGACTTTTGGAATAACTCAGCCAAGCCAAGATCTATACTAAAATAGATCTTTGTAAAGCATATAACTTGGTATGGATAAAAAAAAAAGATGAATAAAAGACCACATTTTGGACAAGGTATGGACATTTTGAATATAATGTCACGTCCTTTGGATTAATAAATGTATCCGCTATCTTTCAATATTTAATGAATGACATCTTTCAAGAGTATTTGGACAAGTTTGTAGTGATCTATCTTGATGACATCTTGATCTACTCAAAAAATCTAGAAGAACATGAAGAGCATATCAAGGTGGTATTAAAAAAGCTGCGAGATACTTGTTTGTATGCCAAATTAGAGAAATGTATATTTTATTAATGTAAGATGGAATTTTTGATATACATTGTATCTATTAAGGATTTGATGATAGATCTCAAGAAGATAGAGGCGGTTATACAATGAACCATTCCAAAGATAATAAGAGACAAATAATGTTTTCTTGGATTTGCTAACTTCTATCGGATCTTCATCAAAATTTATTCTCAAGTTGTCGACCCTCTTACTCAATTGATATGTAAGGACAAGTTAGAATAGGATCCTCAAGCAGAGAAGGCATTCCAAGACCTTAAGATAGTGTGTACTATAGCCCCAATAATAATATATATAGACTTTATAAAGGCATTCTACTTGGAGATTAATGCTTTAGATTTTGTATTAGGGACTATATTTTTACAAATGGATATAGATGACAAACTCTATTATATTGTATTTTATTCTCAAAAGTTTTTTATTGCCAAAATTAATTATAAAATCTATATTAAAGAGCTTCTTGCTATTGTGGATTCTTTTAAAAAATTGCATTATTTTTTTGAAGAAACAATGCATTTTGTGATTGTATATACAGATCATAAGAACTTAAAATATTTTATGTCAATTTGGATTCTTAGACATTGCCAAGTTTAATAGAATATGTTGCTATTTTAATTTAACTTTGTTATCATTTATCACCCTGGGAAGCAATAAAGATTATCTGATGCTTTATTGAGGAGATCATATCTTGTACTAAGGATAGGAGAGACAATGTTTGATCAATAATATACAACTTTGTTGAAACTGGAGTAATTTTGTCTTTGCGCCACTATTACATTGGTGCCTATTGATTCTAATTTCTTCAATGAGATGCATGTTGCAACTACTAATGATGCTTTGGCTATTGGTGTCAACTGTCGCTTGAGAAAAAATACTGATAAGTTTAAATTTGAAGAAGATCTTTTATACTTTGAAGAATGTTTGTATATCCTAGAAAGACCAACACGACTACGCGTTCTTCAATCTTGCCATGACTTTCCACCTGTAAGTTATTTTGGATTTAACAAGACCTTCAAATTTATTTCTCAAGATTTTTAATGGCCTCAAATGTGAAAGGCAATGAAAGACTTTGTGCTCTCTTGCAATATTTGTTCAAGGTCCAAAAATCTTAGACATTGTCCTTATGGACTCTTGCAATCCTTACCTGTTTCAAGATGGTCATGGTCCTCTATCTTGATAGATTTCATCACAGATCTATTACCATCCAATTCATTCGAGAACATTTTTATAGTGGTTGATCAACTTATAAAAATGATTCATTTTATCTCTTGCAAAAAGACTATGTCTAGTGAAGAAATGGCAAGACTCTTTTTTGATAATATATATCAATATCATGGCGTACTAGATGATATTGTAATATATTGAGGACTCCAATTTATATCTAAGTTCTGGAAATGTCTTTTTAAAATACTGAAGATGGATAATAAACTTTCTTCTGCTTTCCATCTTTAAGCAGATGGCCAAAAAGAATGAGTTAATTAAGTTTTGAAGCAATATTTATGATGCAACATTAACTATTAGCAAGACAATTGAATCTTGTATCTACCATTAGTGGAATTTGCATATAATAATATTGTTCATGCTTTAACTTAGCAAAGATCATTTTACTCCAACTATGGATATTATCTGAAGCTTATTGTATAGAGTATGTCAAAGAATAATAATCCAACAATTAAAGGATTTACAAAATAACTATTGCAACATCAAATAATCTTGAAGCTTCAATTATAAGCAGCTCAAGATGCTTACAAGGCATCTGCAGATACATTTAGGAATCAACCACCTGCTTTTTATATTAGAAATAAGATATGGCTTCTTTGATGGAATATCAAGTCAAATCGGCTATGCAATAAATTTGACTATCAAAGATTGGGACCATTTTTTTATCTAAAAGCAAATTAATCCACTGGCACATCGCTTGGAATTACTATCTATTATAAAGATACATCCTATTTTTCATGTTTTTCATTTAGAACCTTATAGAAAGTTGCATATTTTGGAAAGAGTATAATAATCCCTGTCTAGTATTGAAATTGAAGACCATAAAGAATATAAGGTTGAAAAGGTATTTGATTCATGGCGAAGGTGGAACAAATTAGAATATCTTGTTTATTGGTGAAACTATGATATTAATAAATACACACAAAAATTAGCCAAAAATTTCACCATTGCACGTCAAATAGTATAAGAATTTCATCAATTCTATCTCTACAAATCCAAATGTATTTGATGATAATTTCTTAGTGAAGATTGGATTCAAGGAATATTTATAAAGAGGAGGAGAATTAAACTAAAGCCTTCATTAATATGTAGTTGTCTATTCCAAGATAGAATAGAGTGATAGAAGCAAGTCAGTTACCATGTCAAATCTTTAAACATTGAAAGAATAAGACTTAGAAGAGTTGTTTACCATTTAAGCTTTGAATAAACCAATGTATTTTTTACAGCCTTCAATTAAGCAAAGTGAAGATAATATATTTTAGTACTAAGTATTACCTTGATTAGAGCTATTAGGAGCAAGACCCAACCATATAAGTCTTGATTCCAATGCTCGAGCTTTAGTGATATTGCTTGAGCTAAGAAAGATGAATCTTTTTAGTCCTGAGATCTTATTTGGAGGATGTTTTGAAGGTCGGAATTAAGATCAAATCCTTAGATGGGATGTTTCAACAACAAAGGTACTAACTCAAGGCCATAGGCGATTTCTTCGAGGACCAATAGAACATATTGCTTAAAAATAAAGAACAGAATACATAGCTTAGTATATTCTTGATTTTTTTATGTATATAGTAAATTTGAGCTTCTCTTGGAATTTGTTACTAGAAAAGAGGGTGATATTAAGGATATACACTTTGAAAGTTCAAAGAATCTTTTAGAACATTCTAAAAGCTTCTTGAGTTAATGAAACTTAATTGAGAAGCTTTTTAGTTGGTGAAAGTTGGTTGAAAAGTTTCTTAGTCACTGGAAGGAGCTCAAGAAGCTTCCCAATTAGTATAATGGGCTCAAGAAACTTCCAAGTTGGTAGAAGCTGCTCAAAAAGCTTTTTAGTTTGATAGAAGTCACTTAGGAAGCGTCCTAGATAAGAATATATATAGGGATCAAGGTTGAAGAGTTCTTTAGTCTCAACAATGCATCTGTTAGAATTCTAACTGACCTTTCTTGATATTGTTCATGTACTTATCTGATTAACACAAGTTCTCGTTGGTTTCTTTGAGAAAGCTTGTCATAGTTCAAGTCTCTTGTTCTGTATTCTTGTATCCTTAACAATGTATCTGTAATGATCCATCTTTTTTCTTTAGAAATAAGATTGGAAAATTTGAATGGCATATGAAGTTGGCCAAATTTTCATTAATATATTCTTTGAGTAAAGCCAATTCATTTTATAATAAGCTATAAATTAGTTCAAATGGCAATTAAGTTTTTTTTTGAAGGTCAATTATTAGAATAATATTTTAATAGAATATTTATAGTTTTCTTTTCAAACATGTCTTAATACTTGTTATATAATATTAGAAGATTGCCTGATGTCTTTTCACTATCAAAAATAGGTGCTTTATAAATAACAAATGACTATCTTTCTTTTATAATGCACATAAATGTTCTTGCTTCCACAAATAAGAATTTGGTTGTTTTAGATTTATGACCTATTACTTGGTTGGAGATATCCTTAGATATATTATTAAAAAAATAAAGATTATAAGAGATCCAATCTATTTGGAAGTTATATTTTTTTAACCACAATAGATTCAAAATAATTGGACTAGTGGAAGTTTAAATGATATTAAATATTATTGAGCTTTTATGACCATTTGTTATTATATCTATAAAAATAGTTTCATAAATAATATCTCCAAAAGATAAAAATCAATCATTTATAATTTCTATATGTATTGATTTAATTTTCTTTACCAATAGTCTTTTATGACTTTTAAGAAAGGCTTCATTTAAAAAATAAGCTAAGGCTATTAAATCTAACAAGGTAAAGACTTTATGATTTTTAAGTCTTATATAAATATCTTTTTTAAAATAAAGAGAGGATTTTGAAGAAAAAATAGGACCTTTATATGATGTTGCATAAGAATCTAATTATACAATATCATATTGTGATTTGACTACCATGTGAAATTAATATATATATATATATATATATATATAGATTTAATATATAATTTATTATACAGCTTAATAAGAACTATATTAATAGATTTTAATTGATTATTAAATATGATTAGATTATTATTTTTTTTAAAAATTATTTAAAAGGACTACCATTGAGGTTTGGTATAACTTCATTTTTTTTTAATAATGACTTTTGAAATTGATAATGACTTTTATATATTTTAAGTCACCTTTATTAGACATTGGTGATCCTTGAAATCTTATTATATTTCTTTTATTTGATATTTAGGACACATATTATATAAATTTTATTAAAAAAAAGATTAGAAAGGGATTTTTGATATCAAAAAGAATAGTTAGGCCATCCATGTAGATGAATGGAAATAGATGATAGGAATCTCTATTCCTAATGGCCAAAAATCATGTCCAATAGGCTTCAAAGAGACTATCTAAGGTCTTATTAGGAATTAGGATTTTTTTGAAAGGATTCAAATATCAAAAGTTAAGATTAATAAGTTTAGATTTTTAGTTATGGTTTTGGTACAAAAATTGAGTGATTTGGAATTTTTGTAAAGGAGATATAAGTATTCAAAGTGAAGGTGTTGAATTTGTACCTACTTTTATTCTTTTAGATATAATTCATGCATACAAAAAGCAATAAAAGATTGATAATCAGAGTGAAGAGAACACTTTTTTTACTACATTTTACATATATATCTTAATAAATTCTAAGCTAAGGTAAAAGAGATATTAAAAGTTAAGATTAACATTTAAAATCTAAGGGCAGTAAGTAACTTGTTTAATTAGTGGTTGTATTTTGAATTATATCTTAAGAAATTTTACAAGATTTTAGCTCAAAAATTTTAGAAGTATACATTTTTATGTTGCAAAGCTATATGTAAAATTTTTGTGGCATTAAGATTTTTGATTTTTGAAATATAAAGAAAATAGTGCTTAAATATCTATAAACTAGGATTTTAAGTACTTACTAGAGTTTTTGAAATATCAAACAATCAAAAGCAAATCTATAGTTGATTTTTATTATGATAAAATTTAAAAATATAAGCTATATTTTGGAAAAATTTGATAAAAATTGAATAGCTAGATCAAGAGTTATTGGATTCTAAAACTCAAGATGAAAACAATCTTTTAAAGGTGAATAAGGTATTGAAGGATTTTATTATAATTTGAGTATTTTATACAAACTAAAGGATTTTTTGGGGGCCAAGATTTTAAAGCTATGATAATATCTTTGATATAAAGATGAATTTAAGAAAAGAGATTATGGATTTTTTTAAAAATTATTAAGAATCTAACTTATCAAAAATTAATTAGTTATGATTTGGCAAAGAAAAGGGTATTAAGGATTTTTTAAATACCATAAAAAATCTTTATATATAAATCTATTTCAATATAAGAATTATATATATATATATATATATATATATATATATATATATATATATATATATATATGAATGACAAATAATTTATTAGAATCTAGCCAATAAGTTATAGTTAAACTTTCTACAATTAGATATTCAATGTATTTCTATATTGACACCATATTTTTATTATATACAAAATATCTAAGTATAGTTGGAATAATTACTAATTTTAGATATATAGTTTTTTTAATAGAAAAGTGATAAGGAAGAAAATTCTTTATATTATCCTTGTATTCTTGTCCATCTTTGTCTTTTAAAAAAAGATTCTATTCAATAAGATTGTCTTTATCCTCAAGATGGTTCTTCTTGTCTATATATCTAAAATTGTTGGTGCTTCACGCTGCTAATATATATAATCACCAATTTTGAATCATCAAAGCTGATATTTATAAGTCCCACTTTTAATCCGTGCATATCTTAATATATCTTTGTATTTAATTATTATCAAGTTCTTTGTAGCTATTAGCATAGATATTCAATTTAATCATATAATATTTAAGTCTAAATTCTTAGATCATTTAAATTATCAATTAGATTCAATTTTTTTCTTACTATCAACAATAATATAGGCTCTTTGTCATAAAGTAGTTGATAAGGGCTATAAAATGTGTTGTCTCTACTTGTCAATGAAAATAATAATCTATTGCTATCTAATGTAGTTTTAAATTCTAATCTCAATGGTTGCTTGGTATTAACTTATACTTACATAATCTTTGCTTGATTGTTTAAATAATATTTTTTGCTAATCTAATATCCTTTGGATAATCTCTACAAATTGTATAGTGATTAATCAAAGCTTTAATATATAATTCTTTAAAAGATCAAAAGAACTCCTTTCTTTGATTTATCAATATTTTTGCAAGGACTCTAAATCAAACAACAATATGATCTTATTTCACAATCATAAGTCATAGATGGTTGTTTGTTGTCTTTTGGAGATGTTATCCATAAGACAATTTCTTTAGATATAACAATTAAGAGACATAATAGCGTAGTAATATTCAATGTGATTAGATCTCCTTCCAACGTAGTTATTTTAAAATTATCATAGTTAAAAAAATATAATCATCAAATAGATTAGACTTCTCATAACCTTAATTTTTTTCATAGTTTAATCCAAAAATCTATTAGTCAAATAAATATACATACTTTTAGTACATCCCAATCTTTTTTGTTAAATATAAAAACTTTCATACATGTTGCAAAAGAAGGATCATCTTTTGTTATATATGCCACATCTATTTTTGATATTAAAAAGACTATAAATTATATTCCTAGCTAGTATTAAGATTTTAAAGATATTTTTGAAAAGAAAAATACAAATATTCTTCCAGAGTATTGACCTTATAACTATTCAATCAATCTTTAAGAGGAAGCTCAACTACCATTTGGACCAATTTATAATTTATCATAGAACAAGTTGGCTGCATTGAAGGAATATATTGTTGAAAACTTGGCTAAGAAGTTCATATGCCATTTAAAATCTCCAATAGGAGCTCCTATCTTATTTCTGAAAAAAAAAGCGAGATTGTTGTGGATGTGCGTAGATTATTAAGGACTTAACAAGATTACCATCAAGAATAGGTATCCTTTATCTTTGATTTTAGAACTTTTTAATCAACTCACTCAAGTAAAGATTTACATAAAAATAGATCTGCGAGAAGCATATAATTTAGTCTACATCAAAGAAGGTAATAAATAAAAGATTATATTTTGAAGTAGATATAGATATTTTGAATATGATGTCATACTTTTTGGATTTACAAATGCACCGACTGCTTTTTAGTATCTTATAAATGACATTTTTTATGAGTTTTTTAATGATTTTATTGTTTGCTATTTAGATAATATTTTTATCTATTCTAAAAATATAAAAGAATATGAATTACATATTTGTCATGTATTACAAAAACTTAAAGATATAAGATTATATACTAAGATAGAAAAGTGTATATCTCACACTACTCAAGTTGATTTTTTAGGATATATCATTTCAAATGACAATTTAATGATAGATCTTAAGAAAGTTTAGATAATTATGGATTGAAAAATTCCAAGAACAATAAGAGATGTGTAATATTTTTTGAAATTTGTCAATTACTACTAGATCTTTATTAAAAACTTTTTTTAAGTTGCAACTCCACTAATATGTTTAACTTATTAAAAAAATTTAAATGGAATAAGAAAGTAAAAACATCATTTGAAGCTTTGAAGATAGGTTTTACTCCTACACTAATCTTGTATTGCGTTGACTTTTGCAAAGCATTTTTATAGAAATTGATGCATTGGATTTTGCCTTTAGTCCAATATTGTCACAAATGGAAGCAGATGACAAACTTCATCTGATAATTTTTTATTCAAGAAAATTTTTAGCAATCAAGATTAACTATAAGACCCACAACAAAAGACTTCTTGTAATTCTGGATTCTTTTTAAGAATGACATCACTATTTAGAAGGTGCTTCCAATCCAGTCATTGTGTGTGTGAATTACAAGAACCTTAAATATTTTATGTTAGTATATATTTTGAACTCTTGCTAGGCTTATTGGAGCATATCTTTGTCAAGATTCAAATTCATTATTACTTATCAGTCAAAAAAATAATAAGGTTTATTTGATATCTTTTTTAGATATTCTTGTCTTATATTAAAAAATATATATATATATATATATATATCCTAATTTTTTAACTTCCAAGAATTAGAATATATATATATATATATATATTTTCCAAGTTCAAAAATTGGAACATGAAGACTCTTGAAACTAGACTAGAACCAAGAAAGGAGTTGATAAGAGTGAGGGCTTCTTCTTTATATATATTTCTGAGACACGTTTATTCTCATGTAGTTTTTCACAAAATTCAGTTCTTAAGGCTTATTCATAATTTCTGCGATCGTGATAGCTGTAATCGTGCAAACAAACAGCTCTTGTTGCAGCCAAGCACCCTATAGACATGTATAAAGGTGATTTCATGTCTATGAAGCTTCTAAGAAGCTTTTCTATCAGATATTATCAAATCAACTTATTTTATGTATTTCTATTGGTCTATATTACTTAGGTAATTTATTGGAATAAATCTTATGTCCGTGATATTACTCCCTTTTCTAAGGACGAGTTCCACGAGGAGCGGTGATTATATGTTGAGGAAGTCTAGGATACGTCGAATAATACTTGCCATATATTCTGATCTTTGTTCCTTTTGAAGATAGTTGATAGGTCCTTTGAGCCATCGATAATGTTCCATACCGAGGCAAGAGGACCACCTTGTTATTTGATCATTGTTGAGGCCTTCATAACTTTCTTAAAAGAAAATATTAGAAATACCATCAGGAATAGTTCCTACCTCTAAAAGTATTATCAAACATCGAAAGTCTCTTCCAAGGTTGTGATACCAAACACATTGTATTTTGCCATCAATCCAAAGAAAGACATGTCGTTTTTGAGGGACTTCATCTCTATTTTGTCGTCTTGAAGGTTGTGATAGTCGTAATGTCTCGTTCGATAAATCAGCAAATGATGGATTTTGAGCTGAATTTGCTAGTTGTTGATCCTCCATCTCTTTAGCACAAACAAATCTAATGACAAATAATGATACAAGGTAGGATGAAACCTCTATAGAACTTACCTTGCTTTATAGCAAAGATTTTCTTGAGTATTTATCTTGGTTTTGATGGATGTCGTCGATGAAATGCATTAACTTTTATTGATGCATTTGTTAGATTCTTTGATGGCTCCCATGTGCGTTCACTAATATCGTATCCGCGCCAATGCACAAGATATTCCAGTCGATTTTGGCGCCGCCTTGAATCTAAAATCTCTTCAACCTTGAATTCTTCATTGTTGTCCACTTCTACAAGAGGCGGTGGCATTTGTCTTCTTCTTTGTATATCCATTGTCTTATATGGCTCGAGTAATAATACGTGGAATACATGATGGATCTTCATGGACTCCGGTAGGTGTAATTAATATGCAACTAGATTGATTTGTTCAGAAATAGAAAAAGGTCCAAGCCTACGATAGTCCAACTTATCACAAGGACGAGTAGTCTTGATATTGCGACGAAGTAACCATACCTTGTCCCCCACATTGAATTGTGGTTGTTCCTTGCAATACGCATCTGCATTTGTTTTTTGTCGTTCTTGAGCTTCTTTTAATTGCACCTTCATTATTGCATGTAGCTCTGACAAATGATTTGCCAAATCTTTTGCTGTTGGATTATCAACTTTTGAAAAGTCAAAAGCATCAAGTTGTGGGTGATAACCATAATTGGCAAAGAAAGGTGTTTGTTGCGTAGAAGAATATATTGTATTATTATAAGCAAATTCTGCCAATGGCAGAAGAGCTATCCAATCATCTTGTTGGTAGTTGATGGTACACCTTAAATATTGCTCCAAGACTTGGTTCACGCGCTCTGTTTGTCCATCAGTTTGAGGATGAAAAGTTGAAGATAATTTTATGTCCACTTTTAAGATCTTGAAAAGGGTTCTCCAAAATCTTGATACAAATTGAGTTCCCCTATCCGATATAATATCTTTAGATAATCCATGATAGCGATAGATATTATCAATGAAAAGCTTAGCTGTTTCTTCACCTATGATAGATTTTGTGCATGGTACAAAATGTGCCATCTTGGTGAACCGATCTACTATCACAAATATAGAGTCATAAGATCTTGAGCTTGGAAGATCTGTGATGAAATCCATAGAAATAGAAGACCATGGTTGTTTTGGAATAGGTAATGGTTGAAGAAGCCCAAAAGTTCAATGATGAAGAGTCTTTGATCTTGAGCAAATATCACATGATTGTACAAAGTCTTTGACTGCCTTCCACATTTGAGGCCACCAAAAATCTCTTGATATAAGTTCTAAAGTCTTGTTGTATCCAAAATATCTTGCCGTTGGAAAATCATGACGTGCTTGAAAAACACGTAAACGTGCTTCTCCTTCTGGAACATATAGACATCCTTCGAAATATAGTAGATTGTTCTTGAACTCGAATTTAGAAGAATCATGAGACTTGAAAGAATTATTCTTGATATCATAAACAATAGGGTCTGAAGACATACTTGACTGAATTTGCTTAAAAAAAATTGAATCAACAGTCAATGTTGATTTTATTGCTCGAAGATAAAACTGCTCTGGTTTCAAGAGAACCATTCTTTATTGCTCAAAAGCTTCATCTCCTTCTTTTGGTGCAAAATAAGAATGTCTAGAAAGGGCATCGGACAAACTTTGTTGTTTTCTTAGCCGATAAGTGATAATGAATTTGAATCTTGACAAAGACATACTCCAATGAGCTTGACGACAATTCAATATGCGTGCCTACATGAAATACTCGAGGTTCTTGTGATTTGTATTCACAGTGACTAGATTCAAAGCGCCTTCTAGATAATGATGCCATTCTTGAAAAGAATCCACGATTGCAAGAAGTTCTTTGTCATGGATCTCATAATTAATCTCGGCTGTTGAGAATTTTCTTGAATGAAAAGCTATTGGATGAAGTTTGTCATCTGTTCCCATTTGTGACAAAACCGCACCCAAGGCAAAGTCTGATGCGTTTGTTTCCATAAAAAATGCCTTGGAAAAATCTACACGATACAGGATTGGTGCAGAAACAAACAATGTCTTCAAAGCTTCAAATGTTGCTTCCGCTTCTTGATTCCATTGGAGTTTGTCTTTACAAGTCAAATGTGTAAGTGGAGCTGTAACACAAGAGAAGTCTTTGATGAAGATCCGATAATAATTGGCGAATCCCAAAAAGCATTGGACATCTCTTACCATCTTTGGAATCTTCCAATTCATGATTGTTTGGACTTTCTTAGGATCCATCATGAGACCATCATTTGAAATGATGTATCCTAAGAAATCAACTTGAATAGTGTGAAATACACACTTTTCCATCTTGGCATACAATCTCGCATCTCTAAGTTTTTATAATATTTGACGAACATGTATTTCATGTTCTTCTATATTCTTAGAATAGATCAAAATGTCATCTAGGTAGCAGATGACAAAATTGTCTAAGAACTCACAAAAAACATCATTCATGAGATGTTAAGCGGTAGTGCATTAAGTCCAAAAGACATGACATTATATTCAAAATGTCCGTACCTGGTTCGAAAAGCAGTTTTCCATTCACCTCCTTCTTTGATGCGTACTAAATTGTATACTCATCTTAGATCTATTTTTGTATAGATCCTAGCTTGATTCAACTGATCGAAGAGTCTTGATATTAGAGATAATGGATATATGTTCTTGATTGTGATCTTGTTGAGTCCTTGATAGTCAACACACATCCGCAATGATCCATCTTTTATCTTCACAAATAGAATTGGAGCTCTTGTTGGAGATTTACAATGACGTATGAAATTCTTGGCCAAATTCTCGTCAATATACGCCTTGAGTTTAGCCAATTCATCTTGTGATAAATTGTAGATTGGTCCAAATGGTGGCTGAGTTCCTTCTTTAAGGTCGATTGAACAATCGTTTAGACGATACTCTGGAAGAATATCTGTATTTTTTTTCTCAAAAACATCTTGATAATCTTGATACTGACTTGGAATGCTACTTGAAGTCTTTCTATCATTGGAAATAGGTGTAGCATAAATGACAAAAGGTGATCCTTCTTCTGTAGCGTACAAGAAAGCTCTTACACCTACAAACGCAGGTCTAATTCTACTAGACTTGTGATTTCTTACTTGATTAATTATATTGTTAGCTATACTTTTAGAAAAGTTAAGAGTACGAGAAATCCAATCTATTCAAGGGTTGTATTTTTCTAACCATGATAGACCAAGAATAACTGGAATAGAGGGAGATCTAATTATGTTAAAAATTACGCAACCATTATATCCATTTACTATTACATCTAGAGGAAGTGTTTCATGAGTAACATCTCCTGAAGATAAAGGACGACCATCTATGACTTCTACGTGTACGGGTTTAGATTTTTGTACTATCTGTATTCTATGGCTTTTAGCAAATTCTTCATCTAAAAAGCAAGCCGAGGCTCCCGAATCTATTAAGGCAAAGGCTTTGTAATTATTAGGTCCTAAATACACATCTATTATAAAACAAGGAGATGGTTGTGAGGAGAGGATAGGACCTTCATTAGAAATTGTACAAGATCCCAGCCACACGGTTCTTATTATGGCTGCACAAACTCGTTTTCCAACATATTGTCTTCTTTGACAATCGTACTCCTCATCTTGTGGTTGTGTCGTTTCTTTGGACAATTTTGAGTAGTGTGTTTAGATTCTCCATAATACAAGCATAATCCTTCTTGACGATGTCGAGTCTTTTCTTGTTCAATAAGTGGCTTGAAACATATAGCATCAATTTGCATGTCCTCGACTTCTGAAGGTACATATTGAGAAATCATTGGTACTGCCACTGAATTATAATGTCGTTGAGGTTCTCTTGTATGACTTTCAGATCTAAATTCAAAAAGCTGATTATCACACTTCACCGCAAAGTCTATTGCTTGACTCAATATTTGAGGATCGGATAAGTTTAACATCAATTTCTTCACTTCATATTGTAATCCGTAGAAAAATTGACTGATGAGTGCAGCATCATCCCACTTGATATCGATTGCTAGTTGTCAAAATTGTAAAGCATATAATGTCACTGATCGATTGCCTTGTCGTAGGATACGAAGCTTGTTGGTTGCAACACAAGTTGCATCATGTTTTCCATACATAGATCGAAATTCTCCTAAGAAAGCTTCTAAATTATCCAATATTGAATCACGTCGTTCCAGAAAAGATGAAAACCAAGATAAGGCAGAACCTAAAAATAATATACCAATAAATCTGACTTGTGATCCTGGAGTTGGAAAGCTTTGCGGTTGCAATTCAATCACCAATTGGACTTGGTTGATGAATCCTCGAAACTTGGATCTTGTGCCATCAAACTTCTCAGGTAGACCAATTTTTGGTTCTCTGATGTTTGGACGATGTTCCAATGTAGGAGGAATTATATGGCTTGGTTCAGATGTTGAAGCAGCTCCAACCATATCTATATCTTCATTATTTGGTAACCTTATTGCTCCTTGTGGAGGTATAGTGAGTTGATGCATTGCAAGCATCAATTTCCTCATTTGCTCTTGTATTTGTGCCATTGCATTCTTCATTTTGGCAAGCTCAGCCATGATAACACTTCAAAAAATATATAACACTACTCGAGATAAGTAACAGGAAGAACAAAGAAAACACTAGGAATAATATCAGTTTAGAGGAGGGTAATCCGCTGTCGTACTGTAATTACTTACAATATGTTAAATCCACTCAAAATGCCTAATATGTTTATAGATTTAGATATGTGTTAGAATGGTTAGTAAAATAAATTAAAGGGATTGATAGAAGAAACTTTATTTTATTTTATTTTACCTATTTAGTTATAGTATTTAAAAATTATAAGATCTAAATGTTTAGTATGAAGCCTTGAGAGAAGGTGGGGACTTAAGGATGAAAATTTAAGCTAGTAAGAGGCTAATTGGGAGGGATGAAATCTATATAGATTTAGATATGTGTTAGAATGGTTAGTAAATTAAATTAAAAATGGTTGATAGAAGAAACTTTATTTTATTTTATTTTACTTATTTAGTTATGGTATTTAAAAATTATAAGATCTAAATGTTTAGTATGAAGCCTTGAGAGAAGGTTGGGACTTAAGGATGAAAATTTAAGCTAGTAAGAGGCTAATTGGGAGGGATGAAATCAAGCCATGGTCGGATGAAGGCAAAGAATAGGGAACTTCATCCCTATTGGTCGAACACCATGCCCAATGGGCTTTGAGGAGGCTGCCCGCGACCTTAACAAGGGTTTCGGCGACTTCATAAGGAGGATTTGCAATTTCAGAGGAAGGGTTGTAAAGTTTAGGGTTTTGGATATAGTTTGAGAGGAAATTTTAGGCGATTTGGAGTTAGGGTGAAGAAGTTATACTTGTTCAAAGTTAAAGAGTGAATTTCATACATATTGTCACTCTTTTGGGATTTTGCGGAGTTATACAGAGGCTTTTGGAGATCGGACGGTCCAGTTATAAAGGTGATTTTAAGATCTACATCTATTACGAAGGGATTCTTAAGTTTTGAGTTTAGACAAAGGAGATATGAAGAGTTGAAGACAAGGCATCCAATTCCAAGGCAGTAAGCACACCGTGTTGTTAATAGTTATGCTTTGAGCCATAACTTGAGTTTTCAGATGAAATTTTGGCTCAAACTTCTTGGAGAATGTGACATTTTGTGTTAAAAAGCTATACATACAAATTTCATGGAATTTGAGCTTATAGTTTGTGAGATATGAAGAAATTTGTATGCGGGTGTATAAAGACAAGGGTTTGAAGCGATTGTTAGGGTTTTCAAGATATCTCAAGATCCGCAATGAATTTGCAATTGAAAATTGTTGTAAAGGTTGATAAGAATTCATCAGTACTTCATAGAAAATTTTACCATGTTTGGACGGTCGGATCAGGAGATATGAGATGTTGAAGTTTGAGAAAATTTCCACATAAAGATATATAAGGTTTTAGAGGATTTTTATCACACTTTGGATGTTGTTAGTTACTTGAGGCTTATGTATTTGATGTAATTTCTCAAAAAATAAAAATATATATATATATAAACTTTGAGTTTTCCTCATTTTTGAAGCTTGATTGAGAAATTAGT
>JAWRVF010001533.1:0-61496 GCA_036785485.1 Physcomitrellopsis africana | reverse complement strand
ATCAATTGATACATCGATAGTTGGTGCTTCCGGATCGGGATTCAAACTAACCTCATAATTTTTTTTATTACGAACTCTACGTCGTATTAATGAGGAATTCAATGTAGAACAACATTCTGGTGCAACTGCTAACAATTGCTTCATTGTAATAGAAGGTTTAATTTCATCCAAATCTTTCATAATATCATATGGTTTCATATTGGCAATGATTTCCAAGGGCCTCTTCTTTTTCATAGGTTTTAATTTGACCCCTTGAGATAATTTTCTTACGGAGTTCGGAACTAGAACTGCTATATAGACTTTGTCATAATTCGTGTCCATAAGAGGATCTTTTAATGGATAAGATGGCTCCCGGATCTTCACAGATATTGGTACTAGTTTTGGTTGAACCATTATCTCGGGGCTAAGATTATTCTCAAGTTGCACAGATGAATTGGATTCCCGCGTTGATAATTCCTTTGATACTCGTGTTAAATTTGAAGCATCATTCAATGATTGACATTGGTCTGCTACAACTGGTACTTCCAATTTTTGAATTGGATCTTTTCTCTTTTGTTGGGCCCGAATAAGTACTGCATGGAAGCATTCCATCTGATTTACTAAAGAATCTTGTGGTACTCGAATATTATCTTCCATTTTACTTTGCAACTGAATACGCTGATCTCAGTTATTAACATTAAACGGAGCATTGCACTGCTGGTAAGTATGTCCAGATTGCTTACAATTTCCACATATTGGAGCGTAATCATCACTGGCTCTAGGATTGGGACATTCACTAGCATAATGTCCTAGTTGCCTGCATCGATAGTATCGAAGCAGTCTTCTTCCTCATCCATCTAATATATAGGGCGTCTCGATTGGTATATACCGGCTAGGCTTATTCCAGGTTTGATGGATAAAGGATCCCGGTCGATCAGTTGGTATTGTAGGATCTGAAATTGGGTTCTAAATAGGTGGATATTGGGATTGTCCTTGCTGATTTTGCACAAAACCTTGGGAATTGGGATCACCTTCTTGATTATACTTAGAATTTTGAAAATTATAGAAATTTCTATTTTATTTAATAGGACGATTTCTATTCTAGCCAGACCTATTTTCAATCTGAACTTGATTAACATCCCACGAAGTTGGTTGAAGCATAGTTTGATTTCTTAACTGATGTTGCCTTCTTAAATTCAAGCAATTTGTGGTTACATGCTTACCTCCACAAAAGGTACATTGCACCGTCATTTGGGGTGGTGAAGGGCACTCCGTTACTAAATGGCCTTGCCCCTTATAATTACTATACCAAATATTAGGGCGTATATTAGTTGATTTATGCCTCTTTTTCTTATCTTTTGCCAAATTAACAGCCAAGTCATCCATCTTCTTTGTCAAAGTTAACAACAAAGTCTCATTTGGATCCTTTGATACTAGTTTGTTAGAAAACTCTTTTATAAATATTGATTTTTGATATGGGGAGTATGGGGAATATGGGACTGCAGTTGTTGGTAGTATAGCTTGCAATAGAACAGCATTCATTATCCCTTGCGAGTTAACACTAAGATTTGCACCGTAGTCAATTGTCCTTGGATAATTGTTCACTGTTTCATTCCAGATTGGTATTTGATACCCTCCTTGAGATGGAATCAGTGTGGCTCTTATGGTTAAGAATTGATCATAATGACATTCCTCCCATATCTTAGTTCGGTCAAGTGAGGCAGCCACAGTCGTAGGTTGGGCCTCTTTTACAAACATCTTCAATTCTGATGGGTATAGTCCGTTAACCAATATAGATATAACAAATGAGTCCGACATTTGGTTATTTGGCCATTTTTGAAGGATATCTGCTACTGAGCCATAATATGACTGCATCGCTTCTCCCGGTAGCATATTGCTATTCATTAATCTTTCTCTAAGACGTTCTTCAAATCCTATTGGTCGAAAATGAGTCAAAAATGTATTTTTCAATGCCTCCCAATTAGGAAATTGTCTCACGGGTTGGCGATTATACCATTCAAATGCCGTATCTTTTAAGGTTGCTGGCAGCCATCTTAACCAAATATCTTCAGTTCTACCATTATTGGCTACACATGTGGTCAGGAATTGAGACAAGCGCTGTTCTGGGTCGGCTCCTGGCAGACCTCTAAAGGTAGGTAATGGGGCTACGCTAGTTGTACGATCACCCACCGTACCCATTTGTATCGCAATTGATATTACTAGACCCCCCGTCGCCATTGAAGGTGACAATGATCTACTTATTTTCTTGTTAAAATAACTGCTGCCTCCCTCAATTGTTTGTTTCGGCCTCCGCAATTTGGTATTATTTTTTGCAAATAATTTTATCGGTTGAAGTTGAGGTGAAAATGACAGATTTTGGAATACACTGTATTGGCCCTTATTGGCAAGCGATACATTCTCTACTGAAGAACTAGTCTTGCTAGAATCGGCTGTATCTACTATCAAGAAAGTATCCAATAGAGTACCCAATTCTTTTGTGCTCCATTCTCTTTCCGTTAATAGACTCAAGAGATACATTGGGCTATTCGCAGAGTTACCTGCGAGTGCTTTTGGTAACTTCTTTAACAGTATACATGTCTGAAATATTAAAGATCTTTCATGTTCTTGGTATGCTTGGATGTGCCAACAGGCATGTAACCATGGTTTAATCCAACTCTGTCGCCGGTTCTTTTTTAGCTTCCGTTCTTGCTCGTCCCGTAATAGATTTCTTACTTGTGCTCTCTCTTGTCTTCCTTTTTACTGACATATTTTTCTCAGAGCAATGTTCTCATTCTTATTAACCATAATCTTTCATCATCTATTATTGAAATTGCTTTCTATTACTATTGTAACTACTTATTCAGCACTTAATTCCTAACACTCAATACTATTGTCAATCCCCGACAGCAGCGCCAAAATGTTGTTCTCATTTGTCTCACTTACTCTACCTACGCTACCCAGAGTAAATCCATAAAAGGGGATTCAAACATAGGGAAAAACTATTTGCATTGAATTAAACTATTAGAGTCACACAAGTAACTACCTTTTGATTATATTAAAACATCCCGATTTTATTACAATATCTCCCTCATACTACCAATAACTTTGTTAACAATAAAATATCATAAGCAATAATCCAACTCAAGTATTCACTACCTCTTCTTCTCTCCTTCTTTATGACAACAATATATAATACTGCGATATCTCAAAACACAACATAATTATCCTATATTCCAAACACAAGAATACTCCAAAATTGATTATCACTCCTAATAAATCACTTTGCATAATTCAAACTCCACGGACTTCTTCTCATGGATCACCCTTGATTTAATACTCAATGTATTATAATTTACTCATATTCATACTCATTCTTCACAAAATATCTCCAATTTTCCACTTCCAGTTTTGCACTTATATTTTTCCACCGATATTTCAGCATATCAGTACATCTTCAATCTTTCATTATAAATCAATTCTTTCCTTCATTACTTCATTACAGAACTACACTTTACAATATTCAACACTTATCTAATATCCTTCTTTTAAAAAATTAACAAGAGGTAGCACCAAGCTTACCCTGGCTCAACACTATCACAGTCTGGCCCTTAGTCCTACTGTCCGAATCAATTTATACTTATCTCAATTGGTATTAACCACTATACAACCTACGATAATCACTTTTTTAAACTTCCTCATCCATGTTGCCTTCTAAACTAGCCATTCATCGGCTTCCTACCTACTCTTAACCCTACAAATTATGTATTGTAAATCCTAAAATTCCTACCCATTCTACAATTATAAAAGAAACAAGGCTATTGGGATATATGTATGGTTGATGTTACTAAGAGGAGTGTTTTTAAACAGTTTTGAATTGAAATTTGAATTATATTCTTCATACATGGATGAAACCTATTAGGATTTCTTGATTATTTGGAAACATTACTTTACCTTCTACAGCTAGGTGCCTGATGCATTCCCGAACAAGACAACACATAATATGACAACGTATCACTACTTGAGCCATAGAAGACAATGGATATACAAGGAAGAAGACAAATGCCACCGCCTCCTATAGAAGTGAACAACAATGAAGAATTCGAGGTTGAAGAGATTTTAGATTCAAGGCGGTGCCAAAATCGACTAGAATATCTTATACATTGGCGCAGATATAATATTAATAAACGCACATGGGAGCCATCCAAGAATCTAGCAAATGCATTAATAAAAATTAATACATTTTATCGACAACATCCGTCAAAATTAAGATAAAGAATCAAGAAAATCTTTGCTATAAAGCAGAGTAGGTTCTATAGAGGTTTCATCCTATCTTGTATCATTGTTTATTATTTCCTTAGATTTATTTGTGCTAAAGAGATGGATGATCAACAATTAGCAAATTCAGCTCAAGAGCCATCATTTGCTGATTTACCAAATGAGACATTACAATTATCACAACCTTCAAGACGGCAGAATAGAGATAAAGATCCTCAAGAATGACATGTCCTTCTTTGGATTGATGGCAAAATACAACATGTTTGGTATCAGGACCTTGGAAGAGATTTCCGATGTTTGGTGATACTTTTAGAGGGAGGAACTACTTCTAACAGTGTTCCTAATGTTTTGCTTTGAAGGAAGTTATGAAGGCCTCAACAATGATCAAATAATAGGGTGGTCTTTTTGTCGTGGTATGCAATATTATCGATGGCTAAAAAGACCTATCAACTACCTTCAAAAGGAACAAAGATCAGAGTATGTGGCAAGTACAATTTGATGTATCTTGGACTTCCTCAACATGTAATCACTGCTCCTCATGGAACTCGTCTCTAGAAAGAGGGATAATATCACGAATATAAGATTTATTCGAATAATTATCTAATTAATATAAACCAATAGAAGTAGGTAAAATAAGTTGATTTGATAATATCTCATAGAAAAGCTTTGTAGAAGCTTCATAGATGCGGAATCACCTTTATACATGTCTATAGGTGATTGGTAGGTTAGAAACTTAGCCAATAAGCTAGCCACATGGCACACATGTTGGTAGCTTGTGGAATAAGGTAGCCATATGTCACACATATTGATAACTTGCGGAATAAGCCAAGTACGTGGCGGATATGTAGGAAACTTGTTATTTAAGTTTCACATGTGTCTTGTAAATTAGACATGTATAGGAGGTCCTATAGAATACCGCCATGTAGCTCTTAATTAGATAGTATTTATAGAGGTAAGAGTGAAGCCTTCTTCACTCTTGTCAACTCCTTTCTTGCTTCTAGTCCAGATTCAAGAGTCTATAATTTTCTTGTCTTGTGGCAATAGCCATTTTAATTACTTTTAATATATATATTTATTTATTTTTATTTTATTATTCTTCTTAATAAAAGTTTCATATATTTATTTGCTTTCATTGAGTTCTTGTCCTTGATACATACGTACATAATGTTCATATTTTTATTCATTCTTAAAAAAGATCAAGATATCATCTAGGTAGATGACTACAAAGTCATATAAGTATTCTTGTAAGATGACATTCATCATATGTTGAAAGATTGCAGGTGCATTTGTAAGTCCAAAAGACATGACATTGTATTCAAAATGTCTATACCTTGTACAAATTGCTATCTTTTATTGATCTTCTTTTTTGATCTTGACTAGATTGTAGGTGCTTCTAAAATCAATCTTTGTAAAGATCTTTGCATGTCCTAATTGTTCCAATAATCTTGAGATTAATAATAATGGATAGCAATTTTTTATAGTTACCTTGTTAAGACCTTAATAGTCGACATACATATGTAAAGAACTATCTTTCTTCTTCACAAATAAGATAGGAGCTCTTGTAGATGATTTTGAATATCTAATAAAATTCTTAGTGAGGTTTTCATCAATATTTTTTTACAAGGCTGTAAGCTTTATTTGTGAAAGGTTATAAATTGGGCCAAATTGAGATTGAGCTCCATCTTGTAATTCGATTATATAATTATAAAGATGGTGTTTTGATAACATGTCTACTTTTTTTTTTTCAAATATGTCTTTAAGGTCATAATATTGATTAGGAATATTTTATTTTAATTACTCTGTTGGATCTTTCATTGAAATAGTATACAATATAAATATAGCCTTTTTTTTTTTTTATTGCCTGTATAAATATTTTGGCTCCAAGAAATGAAGTAGCACCTTGTTTCTTTTTTTGATGTTTAAATCTTGAAGAAATCTTCTACAAATACCAATCAATATCAAGATTATGTAATTCAAATCAAAGAAGTTCAATGATAATAGGATTTTTTAGACATCAAATGATATTGAAAATAATGCATGATACTTGATTTCCTAATATCACTTCCAATGGTTGGATTTCTTCAATAGCATCTCTTAATATAAGATTTTGTCCATCAATGACTTCAACGGGTGTAGGATGGATCTTCTTTGCAAGTACTAAATTGTGTTTGGTTACAAAATTCTTATCCATAAAACATGTTGGGACTCTAATATCTAAAAGGACTTTAGAAAAAATCTCTTGTTTTAAAATTTTTATATATATACAAAATATAAAATAGGATGTTGGATCTAGAGATAGGAAGAGACTTTTTTTTAGTACTTTAGATTTGGGGGTGTCCAGCTGCAAGGTCCCTATTGTAGCTGGACGTCTTCATTTTTTGACCACTCTAATTTATATGTTACACCTCATGCCTTGAATTCTCTAGACTTATTTGGATAGTTTGCTGCCTTGTAATTAGGTCTTCTATAATATAAACATAGATTCTCTTATCGACATCTAGTCTTTTTTATTGGTATTAATTGCTTGAATTGAGTTGTATCAATTTGCATGGATTCAAGATATATTAATGGCTTCTTTGACACTCTTGAGGATATAGCAGACATACCTTGATAGATATTATTAAAAATTGATCGTCTCTCCTGTTGTAACTCAAATAGGTAATTATCACAAGTAATAGCATGAAATAAGAATTCTTCTAAACTTTCAACTCTTAGCATTATAGTCAATAAATTCTTCACATTGTTTTTTAGGCCATAATATATTGAGTCATAAAAGCCTTATAATTTCAATCAAGATCATAAGTGAGTTGTTGAAATTCTGCAACATAAATTGTAGTTGAACATTGTCATGAAGGAGAGAGCTCTCTTCAAGAAATTGCTGAGATCTTGGCTGCTTATTAAACAAAGAAAAAGAGGACCAATGAAATATCTCTATTTATATCCTTGTGATTTCATTTAAATAATCCTATGTATCAATTCTTTTGTTTCCTTCAAATATTCTTTGTATGAAATTCTTTGATTCTCTTAATATTTTTTTCAAAGATTCTTTATAGATTTTCTATTCATTCTCTACTCAAAAATTTCCTTTGTACCTTGAGATTCTTTCATAGATTCTTTTATAAATTCTCAATTCAACCTCTCTATAAATTCAGACTCCCTATAAATTTTCAATTTAGATTCCATGTATTTCCTAAAATTCTCTCACAAATTTCTTATAAATTTCCAATTTAGACTCCCTGTAAAACTTTCAATTCAGATTTCTTATATTCTATAAAATTCTTTCACAGATTCTCTGTAAATTTTCAATTCAGATTCCTTGTAAAACTCTCAATTCAGATTTCCTGTATTCCCTAAAATTCTCTCACAAATTCCCTATAAATTCCCAATTTAGACTCCCTATAAACTCCCAATTCAAAATCCTTATAAAACTCCCAATTCAAACTGCCTATAAACTCCCAATTCAGACTCCCTGTAAAATTTCCAATTCTAATCCTTGTAGTATCCTGAGATTTCCTCATAGATTCTCTCAAGGATTCCTTGGGAATAAAATAAATCCATTCAAGATCCAAACAAAGATGAGAAAAGAAAAAGTGTTTATTTTCAATCCTAAAAGGATTTAAATAGGCAGCTTAGCCAATATTTAAACAATATCCAGTGTATGCTAATACTTGCCTGATATTTGTCTGATATCCAATTGATACTTGGAGCTTAAGTATCCCATAATCCTAAGATTCTTTCATTGATATCTTGAAATCTTGAGATTTCCTATTTGATATCCTAGAATCTTGAGATTCCCTGTTTGCATTGCAATTTTGGAACCAATTCTAATTTATTCCTATTCATATTATAATTTTAGAATTAATTCTAAATTAATCCTATTTTTACTATAATTTGAAATTAGTTCTAATTTATTCTTGTTCACATTGCAATTTTAGAATTAGCTTTAAATTAATCCTGTTTTCACTATAGTATTGGAATTAATTATAATTTATCCCTGCTCACATTGCAATATTAGAATATATTTATTTGATTTTGATGCACTTGCCGCAAGTGCATCACGACATCCACCCCCTCTAAACCTATGCATCCTTCGGTATGCGCCACCCTATTCTTCTTCATTCTTATTTGCTTCTAATTCTCCTTCTTCTCAATCTTCTTCTAATAGCGGATTTTGATCTAATTTTTGAGCTTCCAACTCTTGCATATCTTTAGTATACATTGTCCATCTCTTTTTTTAAATAATTTAATCCATTTTTCTACAATTGTAGACCTCAATGGTATCCTATCTAGTTCTCTTAAAGAGTAGATCGCATTATCAAATACCTCAGTTATCACATATGGTCCAAATCACCTTCTAGAAAACTTTCTTAAAGCACTATGTTGATAATCTAATATATTATCAAATACAAGCATCCAATCATCAGTTTGAATAAGATTTGATCTCAACTTGTGTATTTTGTCAAACCTGATCTTATTGTGTAACCTTGTATCCTTCAATTTCTCAATAGCTTTTTGTTGATCCTCAGGTAACCTTTCCAATTGCCTGATTCAAAGCTCTAATAACCTTTTCCTATCAATGTTATCTTCTCAGGCCAAGAACATCTAACTAGACACACTCTCCTCAGTTGGCATCATAGATTTTTGTCCCATCATCAATTCTATTGGCATATAGCCTGTAACAGAACTATGTGTAGTCCTATCTGTCCATAAGGCAAATGGCAGCAATTTAGACTAAAGTTTAGCTTTATCTCTACATGCCTTGACCAAAGCTTGAATAATTGGAGGATGTCTTCTCTCAATTTTTCCATTAGCTTCTTTCCACTAATACCTTTTTTTAATTTTAGTGAAGGTAGCCTATACTCCCTTGTGTCCAGCCCATAATGTATGATGAAACTCTTTTAAAATTTGATGCTTAGTATCAACATCATTAACAATCCTCAAAGGAATTCCATCCATTCTTTTGGGTCTCTTCCACAAGAGTCCTTCCTTCAAAATATATCCGTAAGCTTGATGTCTAATTTCTTTAAAATATTTCCCAGTCCAACCTTCTTCTTTCTTTAAAGTACTCAAGTATAAATCAATGTTCCATAATTTGTCCTCATACAAATCTATATTAAAAGGTAAGATTTCAATAGTAGGAGTTTCTATTTCCATTACATATATATGACCCATTTCGATCCTTTTATCCTTGTCATAAGTAAGTATTTTTTATTTATAGGAATATCTTGCTCTAGACAATATATCTGTAATGCAATTCTTTTTTTCTGAAATATGTACTAAGGCAGGATTTATAGATTTGATACATACTATCCACCTTAACATAGCAATATTAGGAGTCAAACAGTTTGAAATCATATCTAATACAAATACACAATCTATCTCCAAAACTACATTTGCACCAATCAAATAATTTCTTTTTGTCTTTAGTGCAGTTAAAGCACCTCAGAGTTCTCTTTTAACTTGAGAATAAGCTCTTTGCCTCTCAATAAGAACTCTAGCTCCAAATTTGATAGCAAATCTATTACTCTCATTGTTATCTTGTCTAATAGCCCATCCAATGGCTATCGGGCTTGTATCCACAGTCACAATCACTGGTCTCCTGCATTGATAATCTATCTGCTTTAATATCGGTGCTAATTTTAAAACCACTTTTAATTCTTTCATGGCTTTATCTTGCTCTTGTTCCGAAGAAAATCTCTTCCCTTTTCTCAATAACTTATATAAAGGTTCTGCTATGAGTCCAAAATGAGGTATCCAAATATGATAAAATCCACAGGCTTCCAAGAATCTTCTTACCTCAGTTGTATTCTTGCATGGCTTTATACTTGAAATTGCATCAATCTTCTCTGGATTAGGTTTTCTTCCATATGAGCTACACAAATGTCCGACCACAATTATCTTATTAAATCCAACCTTATCCTAATATATCCAATAGGATATATAGTAGGCTGTAAGAGGGTTTAAAATGGAAATCTATGAATAATATTTGAGATTCATTGTCCATGTTCTTTTATGTATCAACTCGACCATCATTTTTTTGTATTAAAATGAAGCTTGGAGTTTTTATTCTTTCATATAGTGTCATCTTTGGAACAAATTCAAATCTATTCTAAAGGGTGACATTCATTTTAGAATTAAAATTAGAATTTAAAAATCCTAACCTTAACTTTCACATAACTCAAAATTTTTAAAAAAAACTAAGAATTTTTGAAATCCTTACAAGATTGTGAGTTCATTGGCATAAACATGTCACTTAGAATCTTAGTAGATTGGAAGCCCTAAAACCTCTAAGACACTCTTGTAACGCTAAACCCTAAATCATAAACCACACCTAAATTCTAAATCCTAAAATACTAAATCCTAAAATTTTACATTCCTTAATCCTAAATTCTAAAATTCAAATCTTAAATCTTAAACCTTAAAAATCCTAAATTCTAAAATCCTAAATCTTAAACCCTAGATTGTCTAAATCCTATATCCTAATCTTTTTAGTAACTTTTGTGATAATACAATTGTTTTTATATGTGCTTAAAGTGAAGTGTTTGTAAGAATAATCACATCAGGGGGTTTTTATTTTTCAATAAAAGATACTCATCACATTCATAAGAAATGTTACGTTGTTGTGAATGTTGATATAGTTAGAAGGTTGTTGAATGATATTGAGGTTAACTCACATGAAGAAAAAAACTCAATGTTAATCCTGAAGCACATCATAGATAGATTGGAATTTTCCAAGCGCCGCAATCATTGGATGGTGTATAATTTCGAGCAAGTTATCTTCTCTAATCCTAAATTGATTTTGTTCAGATGTTCGCAATTGATGTTAGATTTGCAATGGACAACCTTGTCATCATTAGAGAGACATGTTTAACAAATAGTAAAGTTTGATGACAGTTTGGTGAGATTGTAGGAATGCATGAGGTCCCTCAGCCTTGGCATATTGCCCAAAATCAAATGGAGAATGGATTTGCAACAATTCAAGAAAATCTTGCACAGAGACTTGATGGACACTGTGATGGGATATGATTTTAATCTTGCATCTCTAATTTTTCAACAAGACAATGCAGTTGTATGTGCCGCAATGAATGTGTTGCAAAAAATGTGTCGCAATGGTTTCGGGATGCATACATAGACGCGGATAGGGATCTTCGACTACTGGCTCATTATGTGTGTACAGACGTGAGTCTATGGACTGGTTCATCCGAGAACTTTGTTACCGACATGGGAAATCCTCAAGGGAACCATCCCTGCTGCCGCGCTCAAGGTGATTGGAGCAGAGCCAACCGACGGTGCCCTTGATGTGCTCTGGAGCTTTGTAGCGGGCGCGGTACAGTTTGAAGGATTCCGCGATGTTCACTTTCTGGTCATTCAAGAAGGTTACCAGCCACTGCGCTGCAGCTTCTTCCTGTTTGGGGAGTACTTTGTAGCGGTTAGTTTGCACGGCGTGCTTCCCGAGGTCGATGGCCTGGGTTTCCATCACCTGAACACCATTTCAATTCAAATTGGGATTCAGATGAGTGTTTTAGGTAATTTGAGACAAAAATACACCAGGGGTCTAGAGAGAGACTTTGTACGTATGAGATCCTACACCGTAGCTTGACAAACTGCAACAGCACAACCGACGGCGTTTGAAACTGGAAAAAGTCTCTCCCGACTCAGGTCAATGGGGTTACCATCGCATGCAAGTCGGGCAAAACGTCTTTGAGAACGCCCAGCCCGGCGGTCGTTGTGCCGAAGTTGAGGGCCATTGTTACCACCTTCAATCCAGCAGCGAGAAACGGCTGAAGATTGGTCCATCGATCGCCTGCAACCTTCTGATTGATCTCGCAGCCCGGCGCGCCCGCCACGACGTGCGGCTGATGTGCGTGCTTGCAGAACAGGTGCAGCTGCACGCCCTTGATGCCCATTCGGAGGCTCGTGACCAGTTTCTTCGTCTTACTTGACGTTTCGGTGCACAGAACGAAACGCGGCACCATGCGCCTCGTCGATTGCACCTGAATCACACCATTTCAGTTCAAATAATTTGAGTGTTTTCTGGTTGTCTGAGATAAGAATCTACTAAAAGAAATAGGAGGATACAGTATGTCTATAGCGAGACTTAAATAGAGAGAGATTAGGACTCCTCCAGACAACAACAGTTCAGTTCAAACGTGGAGACTTCTCAAGCCAATAATTGCGACTATAGAGGATGGCATTCTGTACATGAAATGAGACAGGGTGTAACAACACAATCGATTTGGAATGGTGGAAACACTCCCTATTGATCATGTCACTGTGGGAGTGACCACCTGCGTTCTGATGCAACCCGTTCAGATATTCGTGATGTCGCTCGTGCTGGAGCTTGAGTTGCTCGTGATGGAGCTCGGCGTGCTGGAGACATCGTTCCTCATACAGCTTGGCTTGCTCCTTGTGTCGCCTTGCATCTAACGCTTGCCAGTTTTCCGTGATAGCTTTCAACTCAGCGACCTGCTGATTGACAGCAGTATCGTTGTCTCCAGAGTGTTTGGTGTCCTGGATCTTCTGGAGCTGTTTTAGGGTGTCCTGCAAATGAGCCATCATCTTCTCTTGGTTTTTCGCATTCTCTTCTCTCCGCGCTGCCTTCTCTGCTCTCCGCGCTTTCTTATTTTGCTCCTTCAATTCCCCTCGCTGCTGCCTTATCTTTCTGCCTTTGCTCCTTGGCGGCCTGGTTGATCTTTCGACGCTCTTCCTCCGCTGCGTCGCTATGGCGATATCTGGGTGGTGAGTTGTCGCTTTGATATCTGGGTGGTGAGCAGTCGCCCAGACTCATGCTCGCAAACCCTTGATCCAAGATGTGGGTCTCACTCCGAGCAAGTGAGCTAATCTTCGGATGCACCCTTGATGTCACTACTTTTCACATAAACAACACAATTTCAGTGATGTCATTGTGGATTTAATCACTGTCCGCTCGTGAGCATTTGCCTATACCCTAAACACCAGACCCTGATTCTTGAATTCTAAACTCCCAACTGTGCACTGCGAACTACATGGACATGGCAGACGACTCATAGCATGTTAGAAACTGTGAAAGAACCTGGTTGTCGCATTCAAAGCTGAATTTCGTCTGGCAAGCAACGAAGCTGCTGCAGCTTCCTTGGTGCTCTTGAAGCTATCCACGAGCTCTGAGAGCTTGTCCACCTTCTCCTCGTTGCCTTGGTTGCCGAAATCGTCCATGGATTCCATGAATTTCTGATACAACTCACCCAAACCGTCGTCTTCCTCGTCATCGTCGTCAAACCTGGAATCTTCGTCTGTCTCAGCACTGAAGCAGTCGATATGCATGGACACATCACAGACGCTGCATCGATACAACCAGGTTTCATCTGACGGGGTATCGCAGAGGGCGCACTGCTCAGACACCAGTGGAAAATAATCTACCATCACACGGTGAGAAGGATTGATTCGACAGAGAGGCTTGGATGGAAGAACCGCGCACGATGGGTGCAGATCGAAGTCACACCGCTCCTTGGTGCACGTGTAATAGAAAGTGTGGAGTATGTCATCGCCGCACCCATCGCAACAGCATGACAGAAATTTGCCTTTCGATGACTTGTGCACCAGCTTGAGCTTGTGAGGATGGCTTTCATGCGTCGACGACTTGGCGTACTTCGCGCAGCGTGCATGCACAGCAAAGTTGGTGCAGTCGGGACACTTGTACACCCAAAGACTGACATCTTCCTCTGCTTCTCCTTGGCAACATTGACACTTGATGTCCTCTTCATCTTCATGTATGTAATATCTTTGTAACGGATGCTTGTGGTAGTAAACCTGAACACCACAACACACATCAACTTAGCGTATTAAAGTTCCAATTTGAACCCGCGGGACCTACTGTCATATTTCTTGGGACAAGATAAGTCCTTAAAAACCAACTAGTGCCAGCATATCTGTTGGCTCAAATGAGACCGACCAGGATATAATTTAGAGCAACGGATGCTTTCATTCAGTGCAAAGTGGAACGACCAATGAATTCTGTGAAAACTGAAAACACTTGCAATGTCACTGAGAATGATATTACCTTGACTTCCTCCTCGAGTTCTACGCACTGTTTGTGTGCGTCAAATTGGCAAGATTCGCACTGGTAGAGGTCGCTGTAGCCTGCTTCCCCACACATGTCACACCCATAGTTGCCACGGCAGGGTGATTTCTGCAGGAATTCGAGTGAATGGATAGATGATCCTGCACATGGCAGCACTGCCTCGTCGTGGTGGCCTTCCTCTTCTTCATCAGCTGAAGTCAGTGTTAACGAGCCTAATTATTTTGTTTTGGCTATGATATTAAGCATCTACAATTATTCATATTAAAGATAATAAAAGATCTGAGGTTACCGAATTCAAGTGGCAATAATGTCAACCTTGAGCACCAGCTCATATTAAAGGTAGTTAAAGATTTGAATTTATCCAATTCTTTTGGTAATGATGTCAATCTTGAGCACCTACTTATATCCAAGGTAGTCAAAAATGTGAGATTGCCCAATTCATTTGATAATGATGTCATCCTTGAGCACCTACTTATATCTAAGGTAGTCAAAAATATGAGATTGTCCAATTCATTTGGCAATGATGTCAAGCAAGAGTATTCTCTTATATCAAAGGTAGTCAAAGATGTGAGGTTGCCCAATTTATTTGGTAATGATGTCAAGCTTGAGCACTTGCTTATATCAAAAGTAGTCAAAGATGTGAGGTTGCCCAATTCATTTGGTAATGATGTCAAGCTTGAGTACTTGCTTATATCAAAGGTAGTCAAAGATGTCAGGTTGCCCAATTTATTTAGCAATAATGTCAACCTTGAACATCCCTACATGTGTAAGGTAGTCAAAGCTATGAGGTTGTTGAATTCATTTAGCAATAATATCAAGCATGAGCATTTCCTTACATCAAAGATAGTCAAAGATGTGAGGTTGCCCAATTCATTTCGCAATGATATTAAGCTTGACCATTTCCTTATATCAAAAGTAGTCAAAGATATGAGGTTGCTCAATTCATTTGGCAATGATGTCAATCTTGAGCACTTACTTATATCAAAGATAATCAAAGATATGAGGTTGTCCAATTTATTTGGTAATGATGTCAACCTTGAGAACCCCTACATGTGTAAGATAGTCAAAGCTATGAGGTTGTTCAATTCATTTGGTAATGATGTCAAATTTGAGCATTTTCTAATATTTAAAGTAGTCAAAGATATGAGATTGTCCAATTCATTTGGCAATGATGTCAAGCTTGAGCACCCCCTTATATTAAAGGTAGTCAAAGATGTGAGGTTGCCTAATTCATTTGGCAATGATATCAAGCATGAATACCAACTTATATCAAAGGTAGTCAAAGATGTGAGGTTGCCCAATTCATTTGGCAATGATGTCAACCTTGAGCACCAGCTTATATTAAAGGTAGTCAAAGATGTAAGGTTGTCCAATTCATTTGGCAATAATGTCAACCTTGAGCACCCCCTTATATCAAAGGTAGTCAAAGATGTGAGGTTGCCCAATTCATTTGGTAATGATGTCAACTTAGAGCACCTACTTATATTAAAGATAGTCAAAGATGTGAGGTTGCCTAATTCATTTGGTAATGATGTCAACCTTGAGCAACTACTTATATCAAAGGTAGTAAAAGATGTGAGGTTGCCCAATTCATTTGGCAATGATGTTAATCTTGAGCACTCAATTATATCAAAGGAAGTCAAAGATGTGAAGTTGCCCAATTCATTTGGCAATGATGTCAAGCTTGAGCACATTCTAATATTTAAGATAGTCAAAGATGTGAGGTTACAAAATTCATTTGGCAATGATGTCAAGCATAAGCATTGGCTTATATTAAGACTTTTCAAAGACAAAAGATTTTCTATTGATGTTGGTAATGATTTTAATTTTTCATAATTTTTTAAATTAAATATTTTTAAAGAAGTCATATATTAAATTTCATCTGGTAGCATAATTAAGTTTGAACATTCTTATAAGTCAAGTTCTAATAAGATAGCAATCTTGAAGAATGAATTTGGAATTTTTTTTATAAAAGAACAATTTCTCAATTGTAAGACATTTAAATTCTCAAACTTTCTACAAACATCTTTATTATATAGTATGTGCAATGCTTTATCTACTAATTTTTCTTTTAATCTAATATAATATGATATATTTGGTAGAAAATATTTCAAACTAAAAGATTATTTTATCAATACAAAAAATATATTTAGTATCCTTATAACAATATTTGGTGCAAAAATACCAATATTACAACTTAAAAATTGAAGTGATGAAAAACAAGCACTTCTTATTTCACAAATACTATTGTTGTCTTGATGGTTATAAAATAATCCTTCCAACTATGAACCAACATAATTAAAAATCACAAAAAGATTAGAATTTATACATTAGTGGTGCACTTAATATTATCACGGACATAAGATTTATTCCAGTAAATGACCTAAATAATGTAAATCAATAGAAGTAGGTAAAATAAGTTGATTTGATAATATCTGATAGAATAGCTTCTTAGAAGCTTCATAGACTCGGAATCACCTTTATACATGTCTATAGGTGATTGCTAGGTTAAAAACTTGGTCAACAAGTTAGCCACATGGCGCACATGTTGATAGCTTGTAGAATAAGCTAGCCATGTGTCACACATGTTGGTAGCTTATGGAACAAGTCAAGTATGTGGCGCACATGTGGAAAACTTGTCGTGCAAGTTTGACATGTGTCTTGCAAATTAGACATGTGTATGAGGTCTTATAAAATATCGCCACGTAGCTCTTAGTTAAATAATATTTATAGAGGCAAGAGTGAAGCCCTCTTCACTCTTGTTAATTCCTTTCCTGGTTCTAGTTTAGTTTGAAGAGTCTTCATGTTTCTAGTCTTTGGTAATAGCCATTCCAATTTTCTTTGAATATACAATTCCTCCTCCATTGGAACATTGTCCAAGCATCAGAGAACCAAAAATTGGTCTACTTGAGAAGTTTGATGGCACAAGATCCAAGTTTTGAGGATTCATCAACCAAGTCCAATTGGTAATTGAATTGCAACCGCAAAGTTTTCCAACTCCAGGATCGTAAGTCACATTTATTGATACACTACTTTCAAGTTCTACCTTATCTTGGTTTTCATCTTTTCTAGAATGACGTTGTCGTGGTGAGAGTCTTAGCCCTAAGAAACATTGGGTCTTTTTTGCCTCTAGTTTCTCAAGTGCAAGATGAGATTCATAAAGTTCATAAAATTGAAGAATTTATATAAAAACATACTTTATTAACCCTAACATATTCTGCCTTTAGAAACCCGCCTTCAATTTTGCTCATAAATCCTAGGATATCATATCAATTGAAGCAAAATTTGGACACAAGGTACTTAAGAGAGTAAAGAAGCAAACCCCATAAACCTTTTGATTATAGCTCATGTGGTTAGAGAGAACCATGTTGTCAAAGTAATCCTCCATGCTGCCTTTGATTCTGGACCCCTTTGCTTCACACCTTCATTGCTCTTCATTAAAGAAGACCTAAGTGCTGAAATTTGGTAGGCTTATAGCTTATCTCATGTTGTAAACACCCTCCAAATATTGCTCCAAGAGCCTTCTCCAAACTTGAGTTATAGGTTCCATCCTTCTTCTTTAATTTTGCCTTCTAACAACTCTGGATCCGACCACAATTTTCCTCATAACTCCTCGAATATAACTCCAATAGCAATCAGTTTTTTACAAAACTTAATAGACTCATATATCTACAAACCCCAACAAATTTTACTCAAAATACTACTCTGATCACAAAGATATGCTCCCTCAAACTTCACTGATTTGGAGATAGACCCCTGTCACTTTGAAAGAGCATAACATTTTATTTATAAGACTAATGAGTATCAAACTTGCACTCATCTCTTCCTTAACTTACATAGATCATGTCTATCAAATTTCACACTCAAATTCGTCTCCTAAATCTCTTTATACCCAAAAAAACCCACACACATGCACTGCCCATACAAACCTTCAACCTTGCCTTCACTCTATTTCTCTTTTCATTCAAACCGGTTACAATTTCACTCATAACTCTTTGCTTAGAGGTCATATTGACTTGAGATTTTGACACAAAGTAGTTAACTCTATAAGGAACAAAAACCCAACAAATTTCGCCACTAAAGTCTAAGTGGTTTCCAAGAACCAAGGCCCGAAATTTAGTAACCCTCTCTGCCCTAGTCTTAAACACTTGCAACTTTCACGACTCATATCTCCCTTGATACTTAATCAAAAGACATGAGAATTGTCTCTATGAGTTCCTTATCTTGTCTACTACAAACCTACAAAAACTCGCACCTAAAATCCTCTCTAAGCTTCTTCTACATACAAAAACGTATACTGCCTATCAAAAAGAAACCCTATCTCTCCAAAAAAACTCTCCTCCTTCTTCTTCACGACCCTTCCTTGTCATCTCCCTCCTGGTCTTCTTTATCCTCTTGGTCAAAAAGACCTCTTAGCCCATATCTTTTCTACTTCTTCAACCTTTTTCTTTTTATTAACTTGAAGAAATTTCACTTTTCAAGGTAAATTTCCATTGTATCTTCTTACTACTAATTTTCTATCAACCTTTCTTCTAATCTTAATCTTTTTATTTTAATACATTCTTTTATATTTTTCATACTATGTTTTGATTTACAACACGACAACGTGATCTAATATTGGATAATTTAGAAGCTTTCTTAGCAAAATTTTGATCTATGTATGGAGAATATGATGCAACTCGTGTTGCAACCAATAAGCTTCGTATCCTACAACAAGGCAATCAATCAGTGATATTATATGCTTCATAATTTTGACAATGTTAGCAATCGATATCAAGTGGGACGATGCTGTACTCATCAATTAATTTCTTTATGGATTACAATATGAAGTGAAGAAATTGATATTGAACTTATCCAATCCTCAAACATTGAGTCAAGCAATAGACTTTGTGGTGAAGTGTGATAATCGGCTTTTTGAATTTAGATCTGAAAGTCATACAAGAGAACCTCAGCGACATTATAATTCAGTGGCAGCACCAATGTCTTCTCAATATGTACCTTCAGAAGTCGAGGACATGCAAATTGATGCTATACGTTTCAAGCCGCTTACTGAACAAGAAAAGACTCGACGTCGTCAAGAAGGATTATGCTTATATTGTGGAGAACCTAAACACATTGCTCAAAATTGTCTAAAGAAATGACGCAACCACAAGATGAGGAGTACGACTGTCAAAGAAGACAATATGTCGGAAAACGAGTTTGTCCAGCCACAATAAGGACCGTGCAGCTGGGATCTTGTATAATTTCTAATGAAGGTCCTATCCTCTCCTCACAACCATCTCCTTATTTTATAATAGATGTGTATTTAGAACCTAATAATTACAAAGCCTCTGCTTTAATAGATTCGAGAGCCTCGGCTTGTTTTTTAGATGAAGAATTTGCTAAAAGCCATAGAATACAGATAGTACAAAAATCTAAATCCATACACGTAGAAGTCATAGATGGTCGTCCTTTATCTTCTGAAGATGTTATTCATGAAACACTTCCTCTAGATGTAGTAGTAAATAGCTATAATAGTTGCGTAATTTTCAACATAATTAGATCTCCTTCTATTTCAATTATTCTAGATCTATCATGGTTAGAAAAACACAACCCTTAATAGATTGGATTTCTTGTACTATGAACTTTTTTAAAAGTATAGCTAACAATATAGTTAATCAAGTGAAAAATCATAAGTCTAGTAGAATTAAACCTGTGTTTATAGGTGCAAGAGCTTTCTTGCACGTTGCAAAAGAAGGATCATCTTTTGTCATTTATGCTACATCTATTTTCAACGATGGAAAAACTTCAAATAGTATTCCAAGTTAGTATCAAGATTATCAAGACATTTTTGAAAAATTGAATGCAGATATTCTTTTGGAACATCGTCCATATAATTATTCAATCGACCTTAAAGAAGGAACTCAGCCACCATTTAAACCAATCTACAGTTTATCACAAGATGAATTGGTTGAACTCAAGGCATATATTGACGAGAATTTGGCCAAGAATTTCATACGCCATTTTAAATCTCCAGTAGGAGTTCCAATTCTATTTGTAAAGAAAAAAGATGGATCATTGTGGATGTGTATTGACTATCGAGGACTCAACAAGATCACAATCAAGAACAGATATCCATTATCTTTGATATCAAGATTCTTTGACCAGTTGAATTAAGCTAGGATCTATACAAAAATAGATCTAAGAGGAGCATACAACCTAGTATGTATCAAAGAAGGAGATAAATGGAAAATTGCATTTCAAATCAGGTACGGACATTTTGAATATAATGTCATGCCTTTTAGATTTACAAATGTACTAGCTACTTTTCAACATCTCATGAATGATGTTTTTCGTGAGTTCCTAGAAAATTTTGTCATCTGCTACCTAAATGACATTTTGATCTATTCTAAGAACATAGAAGAACATGAAATACATGTTTGTCAAGTATTACAAAAACTTAGAGATACAGGATTGTACGCCAAGATGGAAAAGTGTGTATTTCACACTACTCAAGTTGATTTCTTAGGATACATCATTTCAAATGATGGTCTCATAATGGATTCTAAAAAAGTCCAAACAATCATGAATTGAAAGATTCCAAAGATGGTAAGAGATGTCTAATACTTTTTTAGATTTGCTAATTATTATCGGATCTTCATCAAAGATTTCTTGCAAGTTGCAATTCCACTTACACGTTTGACTTGTAAAGACAAACTCTAATGGAATCAAGAAGCGGAAGCAACATTTGAAGCTTTGAAGACATCATTTGTTTCTGCACCAATCTTGTATCGTGTAGATTTTTTCAAGGTATTTTTTATAGAAATAGATGCATCAAACTTTGCTTTGAATGCGGTTTTGTCACAAATGGGAACAAATGGCAAACTTCATCCAATAGTGTTTCATTCAAAAAAATTCTCAGTAGCCGAGATCAATTATGAGATCCATGACAAAGAACTTCTTGCAATCATGGATTCTTTTCAAAAATGGTGTCATTATCTAGAAGGCGCTTCGAGTCCAATCACTATGTATACGGATCACAAGAACCTTGAATATTTTATGTCAGCATGCATGTTGAATCGTTGTCAAGCTCATTGGAGTATGTATTTGTCAAGATTCGAATTCATTATCACTTATCGGCCAAGAAAACAATAAGGTTTGTCCAATGCCTTTTCTAGACGTTCTTATTTTGCACTAAAAGAAGGAGATGCAACTTTTGAATAACAAAGAATGGCCCTCTTGAAATCAGAGCAATTTCATCTTCAAGCAATAAAATCAACATTGACTATTGATTCAACTTTTTTCAAGCAAATTCAGTCAAGTTTGTCCTCAGACCCTCTTATTCATGATATCAAGAATAATTCTTTCAAGTCTCATGATTCTTCTAAATTTGAGTTCAAGAACAATCTACTATATTTTGAAGGACGTCTATATGTTCCAAAAGGAGAAGCACGTTTACTTGTTCTTCAAGCATATCATGATTTTTCAGCGGCAGGACATTTTGAATACAATAAGACTTTGGAACTTATATCAAGAGATTTTTGGTGGCCTCAAATGTGGAAGGCAGTCAAAGACTTTGTACAATCATGTGATATCTGCTCAAGATCAAAGAATCCTCGTCATTGACCTTTTGGGCTTTTTCAGCCATTACCTATTCCAGAACAATCATGGTCTTTTGTTTCTATAGAATTCATCACAAATCTTCTAAGCTCAAGAGTTTATGACACTATATTTGTGATAGTAGATTGGTTCACCAAGATGGCACATTTTGTACTATACACAAAATCTATCACAGGTGAAGAAACACTTAAGCTTTTCATTGATTGCTATCATGGATTACTTAAGGATATTATATCGGATAGGGGAACTCAATTTGTGTCAAGATTTTAGAAGATCCTTTTCAAGATCTTAAAAGTGGACATAAAATTATCTTCAGCTTTTCATCATCCAATTGATGGACAAACAGAGCGCGTGAACCAAGTCTTGGAACAATATTTAAGGTGTACCATCAACTACCAATAAGATGATTAGATAGCTCTTCTGCCATTGGCAGAATTTGCTTATAATAATACGATACATTCTTCTATGCAACAAACACCTTTCTTTGCCAATTATGGTTACCACCCACGACTTGATGCTTTTGACTTTTCAAAAGTTGATAATCCAGCAGTAGAAGATTTGGCAAATCGTTTGTTAGAGCTACATGCAATAATGAAGGTGCAATTAAAAAAAGCTCAAGAACAACAAAAAAAAAATGCAAATGCATATCGCAAGGAGCAACTACAATTCAACGTGGGGGACAAGGTATGATTACTTCGTTGCAATATCAAGACTACTTGTCCTTGTGATAAGTTGGACTATTATAGGCTTAGACCTTTTCCTATTTCTGAACAAATCAATATAGTTGCATATTGATTACACCTACCGGAGTCCATGAAGATCCATCCTGTATTCCATATGTCACTACTCGAGCCATACAAGACAATGGATATATAACGAAGAAGACAAATGCTCCCGCCTCCTGTAGAGGTGGACAACAATTAAGAATTCGATGTTGAAGAGATTTTAGATTCAAGGCGGCGCCAAAATTGATTAGAATATCTTGTACATTGGTACAAATATAATATTAATGAACGCACATGGGAGCCATCAAAGAATCTAATAAATGCATCAATAAAAGTCAATACATTTCATCGACGACATCCATCAAAACCAAGATAAATACTCAAATAAATCTTTGCTATAAAGCAAAGCAGGTTTCATCCTATTTTGTATATTATTTGTTATTTCCTTAGATTTGTTCATGCTAAAGAGATGGAGGATCAACAACCAGCAAATTCAACTCAAGAACCATCATTTGCTGATTTATCGGACGAAATATTACGACTATTACAACCTTTAAGATGACGGAATAGAGATGAAGACCCTCAAGAATGACATGTCTTTCCTCAGATTGATGGCAAAATACAATGTATTTGGTATCACGATGGCAGACTCCTGATGTTTGGTGATACTTTTAGAGGTAGGAACTACTCTTGATGGTATTTCTAATATTTTTTTTGAAGGAAGTTATGAAGGCTTCAACAATGATCAAATAATAGGCTGGTCCTCTCGCCTTGGTATGGGATATTATCGATGGCTGAAAGGACCTATCAACTACCTTCGAAGGGAATAGAGATTAGAATATGTGGCAAGCACAATTCGATGTATCTTAGACTTCTTCAACATATAATCACCGCTCCTCGTGGAACTCATCCCTAGAAGGGGGGATAATGTCATGGACATAAGATTTATTCTAGTAAATTATATAAGTAATATAGACCAATAAAAGTAGGTAAAATAAGTTAATTTGATAATATCTGATAGAAAAGCTTCCTAAAAGCTTCATAGGTGCAGAATCACCTTTAAACATGTCTATAGGTGATTGGTAGATTAGAAATTTGGTCAATAAGCTAGCCACATGGCGCACATGTTGATAGCTTGTGAAATAGGCCAAGTACGTGGCGCACATGTGGAAAATTTGTCGTGCAAGTTTGACATGTGTCTTGCAAATTAGACACGTGTATGAGGTCCTATAGAATACCACCATGTAGTTCTTACTTAGATAGTATTTATAGAGGGAAGAGTGAAGCCCTCTTCATTCTTGTCAACTCCTTTCTTGATTCTAGTCTAGTTTCAAGAGTCTTCATGTTTCTAATCTTTGGCAATAGCCATTCTAGTTTTCTTTGAATATGCATATTTTTTTATTTTTATTTTGTGATTTTTCTTTGATATTGTTTCCATTAGATTATGTATCATTTTCTAGTTTGTGTCCTTGATAAATACTTAAGCTGGATTACTGCTTGCAATATTTTAATTATTAACAAAATTATTGATAGTATGAGAGAGACATTATAACAAAATTGGAGATGTTTTATTGTGTTTGAAGGCGATTAATTGTGAGGCCCTAACAATTTAATTCAATGCACTTAGTCTTTCCTTGTGTTCAAATCCCCCTTTGCATATTTAGCTCTAGGCAATATTAGCAGAGTAAGTAAAACAATAGAACCACACTTTTATTTTGTTATTCTTCTTAATAGAAGTTTCATATGTTTATTTGCTTTCACTGAGTTCTTGTTCTTGACAGATTGACAAGATTACATATATAATATCAGAGCTTTGTCTTTTCTTGATTAAGAGTAGATTACTCCTTTCTCTTGATAAAACATAAGCATATTAGAAGTTGTAGAGTATCTACTTCTAAACTGATATTGTTTCTAGAATTTTTTCTTTTGAGTGTGTTATTCTACATTTTTTAAAGTGAGAATAGACACCTTCCTTCCTATTGTATTATCATGGCAGAGCTTGCAGAAATGAAGAGTGCAATGGCACAAATGTAAGAACAAATGAAAGAGCTAATACTTGCAATGCATCAACTCAATTTACTACCACAATGAGCAACAAGATTAGCAAGAAGTGAAGATATAGAGATGGTTGGAGCTGCGTCAATATCTACACCAAACCATAATACCTCACATATGATGGAGCACCATTCAAACATTAGAGAATCAAAAATTATTTTGCTTGAAAAATTTGATGGCACAAGATGTGAGTTTTGAAGATTCGTCAATCAGGTACAATTGGTGATTGAACTTCAATCTCAGAATTATCCTACGCAAGGATCTCAAGTATTATACTTATATCAAGTATTATACTTATATAAGACTTTTACAAGTATAAAGTATAAATCCTTGAATAATACTTGTATAAATACTTATATAATACTTGATATAATACTTATACAAATACTTGTATAAAATAATATATAATTCTTGATATAATACTTGTATAAATATTTATATAAATACTTATATAAATATTATATATATTATTTGTATAAATATTTAATATAAATACAAGTATATATACTTGTACAATAGGTATAAGCAAAGTATGTATATACTCAAGTATACCTCAAAATACAACCGCACATGAGGAATACAAGTTATACAATAAGCTGAAACTAAATAAATCACTAAAAATTCATCCAAAGTTCAAATTAAGCGTGCTTATAGCTTATAGAAACCTATTAATCCATTTTAAAGCATATCAAGATTTCACAAATAGATGTCTTATTGTTTAAAAGTTATGGCTAAAAGAAATAGGCACTAAAATTTCCTAGCAAGTGCAAAGACAGCAAAGCTCCTCTTCACTTCAGCCTTTGTTGTGATTACTTCCCTTCTCCAAATTAGGCATGCAATAGCTTTTTAGAAAGCTCACTCCATCATCTAACTTTTTCTAAAATTTTGCATGCATGCCTCTCAAACTCCAGATTTTATAGCTAGTTGATTCTACTCTTTAAACCTTAGAAACAATTTGCCCTTTTGATATTTCATGGCTCATAATACTTTCATAAAAGCTCCAAATTTATTGATTTTTATTTTCATGGAAAGCTTATACAAGCAACTATAAGTACCTAAAATATCAAAAAGATTGAAGAGATTGTCCGACTTAGGTGGTTGAACAAAGCCTCTGCCTCTTTTCATCAGGTGGCAGCAGATCCTTTCCCACTCTCAAGCTCACAATATTTCTTCTCCAACTCCAAATGTTACAAGAAATGTCTTGATAGAAAGCTAGCACGATTTTCCACACTTTTAAGAAATTTCACTAAGAAACATATGAAATCAAACTTGCAGTGGCAGATCAAAATTTCTGCTGTCACTTTTCGATAGCAACATACCTCACTCTATTAAAAAAAAGCATAACTTTTTGTTCACAATTCCAATACAAGCAAATGAGTAGGTTCTAGAATCCTCACAACTTAAAGAATATACATATCAATTTTCATTACAAACACTTATATATCCTCAGAGCTATCTCTCTTCAAAGTTCACCACTCAAAATTACCAAACCTTAGGTCTAGCAAGAGGAATATATCCCCCTTTTCTTCCATATCAATCTATGAGACGCCGACATGGGCAGCCAAATCCTATTGGACAGGCCCTATTCACCCCATGTTCTTCTTTTTTATCTCTCACAAGGTCCATTCTATCTCAAAAGTCAACAAGAAAGATAAAACAACCTTTACCTTTTTTCTAATTACAAAAGAGTCTATTCTAGATTATAAGTAAGGTAGGAACAAAACAAATAGCCATCTTAATTCACTAACTAAGTGGCTATAATAAATCCTCTCTTTATAATATCTTCTAAAATAACCTCTAGCACTCACACATGTAATAACAGTAGATATAAGATATATAATAGTTTTACACATTACACATAAATACAGTATGATACCATGCAACTGGAATCTTAAACAATTCCTAATAAAGATTCTATTCTTTCCTCAGAATCCTCTCCTTGTTTTCTAATAGATATATATTTAGGACCAAAAAACTATAGAGCCTCTGTTTTATTAGATTCAAGAGCCTCAGCATGCTTTCTAGATAAACAATTTGTTAAGAATTATAAAATACGTTTAATACAAAAAACTAAAGCCGTACATGTAGAAGTCATAGATGGTCATCCATTGTCTTCTGGAGACATCACTCATGAAACCCATCCAATAAAAATAACAATAGATGGTCATAATAGCTACGTAACCTTTAACATAATTAAATCTCCATCTAATCCAATTATTTTAGGTTTATCATGGCTAAAAAAATATAACCCTCAAATAGATTGGAATTCTTGTATACTTGATTTTTTTTAGAACATTATTAAACATCCTGCCAACCAACTCAAAAGCTGTAAGTCTAGTATAATAAAACTCGTACTTATAAGTGCAAAAGTTTTCATATATGCAATAAAAGAAGGATCAACTTTTGCTATTTATGCCACACCCGTATCTGATGGTGAAAAGACTTTAAGTGGCATTCTAAGCCAATATCTGGATTATCAAGATGTTGTCGTAATACATGCAATTTTGCTCGAGAATGCTCCAGACACCTGGCTGTGGAAGACAAAAAGGAAATACACAACAACAAGATCCTAACAACTCTAATAGAATCCTACACAACTTCTATTAAATCTTAACAATATTAATCAAACCTTGATTTAATCTTAAAGCAATTACAAGAGAAGAATAAATGAATCATACATTAATCATAATAGAAATTAACATATAAAATACTAAATTTAGAAAATACTAAAAATAAAATCTTAAAATCCTAAGTTATATCTTATTCAAATCCTAAGTCAAATCCTAGTCAAAACCTAAGTCAAATCCTAAGTCAAATCCTAAGTCAAATCTTAAGTCAAACCTTGGTCAAACCCTAGTCAAACCCTAGTCAAATCCTAAATCAATCCTTGGTCAAACCCTAAATCAAATCCTAAATCAAATCCTAAGTCAAACCCTGGTCAAATCCTAGTCAAAACCTAAGTCAAATCCTAAGTCAAACTCTAAGTCAAACCTTGGTCAAATCCTAATCAAATCCTAAACAAACCCTAAACAAATCCTAAACCCTAAACCAAACCCTAAATAAACCCTAAATCCTAAATTGAATCCTAAACAAATCTTAAACCAAACTCTAACCAATTCAAATCAATCCTAGGAAAGTTAGAACCTCAATATCTGTTGATTAGACCGTTGATCTTACTTAAAACTTTGTATACCCTTCAATCTCTTAGTCGAAAATAAGCACAACAAATTTGAAGGAAACCGAACTTACCAAATGGAAGAAAAACCCCAAAAACTTCTCAGGTGTTGGTTGACCTCCTTCTCCAACCTTGATGCTGATCTTCCAGTGCTGATTTCTCCCTTCTTCACTATTCAATCAGTCTCAAATCACTCATATATATAGCAAAACAAGTCTATTATCCACACAAATAATAACTACTCCAATCCAATTGGCAGATTGCTCAAGATCTTAAAAACCTTAACTGACCCTCAAAACTTAAATTCTAAGACCTTGACCCACTTAAACCTCAATTACATACAACTAAACCGTTAGATTTAGCTCCAATTCATAGCACACATTAACAACAATAATACCCAAAAATCCACAAATTTCCAGCTGTAGATCTACTGCAAAACTTTTGGAATTGCCTAAAACATCAACCCTATTTTATTTCACAAAATCTCAAGTAGCCAAAAACAACCCTGACTTTGTAAAGCTATTACAAAGTCGTTTTCTATCCAAATCACTCCAAACCAACTCTTATACAAAACCTTTCAAGTTCACTCCCTAATCTCAATCTCCGAATTGCAAAAAACTCCTCCATTCGCCGTCGGCATGCGGTTTTGTGCCCTAAGGTCTGGTTTCGACCTAGGTTCTTAACCGGCCCTCTCCGAGTATCAACTCTTGTAATTTTGAGGTAAATTTCTCTAAAACCTACTCTTAACTCCTTACTAAACATGCCTATACCAATTATCTTTCTAATCTACTTTTTTTTACCATATTTATGGCTATACAAAGCAAGTAGAATTCCTTTTTATAAAAGGCAGCATTAGCACCTTTTAATTTTTACTACCTCCTTGTCTATTATCTATTTTTCTAAGATAATTTTCTCTAATATTTTCATTTGAGCTCTTCTATAATATAATCACTCCTCCCCTCTTTCACCTAGTGGTCGTATTACTACACGACATCCACCCCCTTGAACCTGTGCATCCTCCGGCATGCGCCAAGTTTGTTATTATATTGATATAAAATGTTCTTCATCTTGGTCCAATTCTTGATCTTCAATATGTTCTCCCTCCTCTGTTTCAATACTCCTCAATTGATCTTGTTCGTCATCAAAATGTATATATATTCCCTTTTTTCTGAATAACTTGACGCGCTTGCCTGCTATAGGTGTCTTCAATTGTGTTCCATCAAGTTCCCGTAATAAATATGTTCCATTGTCATAGACTTCTATTACAACATATGGTCCAAATCAACGCTTAGAAAATTTTCGTAATGTATTATATTGGTTATCCAAACTATTATCATATACTAATACCCAATCACCTTCTTCTATCTTCTTAGGCCGTAGTCGATGCGTTTTATCAAATCTTTCTTTATTCCTTTCCCTTGCTTCTTTCAACCTTCCTATTGCCACTTCAATGTCTTCAGATCTTCTTTCCAATTGTTGAATCCGTAATGCTAAAAGCTCCTCTCTATTAAGATCATCCTTCCAAGGTAATATTCTCCATGTAAGCACTGTTTCTTTTATTGGCACAATTGGCTTTTGTCCATACATTAATTCAGAAGGCATATAACCAGTCACTGTGCTATGAGTTGTACGATCTGCCCATAATGCAAATGGTAGTAGTTTTGGCCAATGATGTACTTTGCCATTGCATGCTTTTACTAACGCCTTAACAATAGGTGAATGCCCACGCTCACTCTTTCTATTACCTTCTGGATTATATGTTGTTGTCAAAGAAAGTTTGATTCCCATTCTACCAAAGAGTTCTTTTGCTTCTTTTGCATCCAATTCACCTCTATCTGTCGTGATTTTTCCAATACAACCATAGCGACAAATAATGTCTTCTAAAAGAAATCGACATACACTTTCAGTACTCTTTGTTCTTAATGCTCGTCCTTCAACCATATTTGATAAATCTTCATGTGCGAGTACCAAATATTTTATTTGTCCAAGTCCCATAGGCATTGCCACTAAATCCACTACCCACTTATAATGTAGTGCTAGAGGATAAGTTGGATGTAATTCATCTCGATGTCGAATATTAGAATAGAATTGACAAATTTCACATGATCCTATAAAATCAACCACATCTTTATATATGCCTTTCCACCAATATTTTTCCTTCAATTTAGTAAAAGTTGCCCATATTCCTCTATGCCCTGCCCACAAACTCTCGTGAAACTCCTTGATAATCTTTTGTTGAGCTTCTAAATCACATATCACTTGTTGTGGTACTTCTCCACTTCGCTTTGGATGCTTCCATAAATATCCATCACGTAAAAAATATCTATAGGCTTTCTTACGAATTTTCTTAAATTTTTAATCTGTCCAGTCTTCTTGTCGCTTTAAAGTACTTAGGTATTTTTCAATATCTTTCCATTCACCTTCATATGAGTCTCTTAAAAATAATTCCAATGGTACAGTCAAACATGCACCTTTTTCTTTTGATAATGCATTAGTATAAAAATTTGCACCCACATCATCTTCCATATCAATCATGTCTTCTTTATTATAATACCTTGCCCTGGATAACATATCTGCAATTGAATTATCCCTCCCTACAATGTGTTTAAACTCTGGATTCAAAGATTTGATATATGCTATCCACCTTAACATAGCAATATCATGAGTTGAACAACTTGTAATCATATCTAATAAAGGCAAACAATCTGTTTCTACAACTACCGATGTACCAATCAAATACTCTTTTTCATTTTTCATGGCAGTTACTACACCCCATAATTCTCTTTTAATTTGTGCATATGTTCTTTGCCTAATATTCAAAACCTTTGCTCCAAACCGTACTACATATCTATTCCCTTGTTCATCGTCTTGTCCAATTGTCCAACCTATTCCAATTGGACTCGCATCAACTGTTAATATTACTGGTCTTCCACATTCATAATTCACTTTCTTCAAAGTTGGAGGTGAAGAAAGAAGTTCTTTCAATTTTTCCATAGCTTTTCTTTGTTCATCTTTCTATTGAAATCTTTTATTCTTCCTTAACAACTCATATAATGGATCTGCCACATGTGCAAAATGAAGTATCCATATATGATAGAAAATACACGCTCCTAAAAATCTTCTCACTTCCGTAGTGTTTGCACATTCTTTTATCTTTTTAATAATATCAATCTTTTCAATACTCGGCTTACGTCCATATGATCCACATATGTGCCCAACAACTAATATTTCATTTATCCCAAACATAGACTTTGTACCTGATAAGGTCAAGTGTACCTCTTCCAACCGTGATAAAAAAATTTCACAATCACTAATATGATCTGCAATAAATCTTCTACAACCTTTCTGATCCAATGTCTCATCTTTTTCTTCTTCTGCACATCCTTTAATTGGAACATCATCTAAGAATGGCATAGTCTTTTCTGGTATAAATTCCCTCAATACTTTGTTCATTCCATTCATCATATGAGCTACTGAATTAGTAGCCCCTTGAGGCAATGTACACATTCTTACCAAACCCAATGGAGTCTTCATAGTAGTTAAATCTCTACTTTGTAATGCCAATTGAAATTGATCATATCCTGAGTAAAGATCACCTATCGAATAGATTGCTCTTCCTGCAAATGCCTCTGCAAATTCATCCACAATTGGACTTGAACCCATATTTCTAATGGTTACTTTATTTACAGGTTGCATATCTTGTATAAATCTCATTGTTCCATTTTTCTTTGGTACCGTAAACCATCGATTTGAGTAAGGTGCTATAGACGGTTCTAAAATCCCCATTTCAATCTTTTCATTGAGTAAGTTTATCAACTTAGATAAATGTGCTCTTGGTACTGGAATTAGTCGTAAATTCCATGGTTCATGAGGAACAGTAAAAATAACCATAGGTGCTACAATATTTGGATCAACACATCCAATTTCATGTGCTTCAAATGCAAAAGCCTTTCCATGTTGTGAAAGCATATTTCTAAAGCATTTTTCTTCACATTTTGTCAAAAATCCTTCACATCCAACCCTTAATCTATCTAGTGTAGCATCCATAAATTTATGCCCTATCTTCTTAGGATCTCTCAAATTTGGTTGTGTAGATGCTCTTCTCACCTTTTCTTCACAATCTGATGGTAGTGGCAAAGCCACTGGTTTAACCTTTTTTGCCACTGATTTATACTTAGTTTCAACACATACCTCTTGGCGACTTAAATTTTTCATAAAGTTTTGAATTTCATCATAAAATTCTTTAGAACATACATTAATAATTTTATTACTTTCTTGTAATCCATATTGTAATAAATAATTTAATTCTCCCATAGTATCCGCAAATCCAACTTCTTCAAATGATCCTGATATAAATTCATCCTCAACCAATTCTCCATTTTCTTTCAAAGTTTTTTCCATTTTTTTAACATAATGTTTATCTATTCTTTTCATCCCTTCAATAGTTTTAAAAGATAATACACCATCTTGGTTCAATCCAACAAGTCTAGTAGGTAATGCCATCTTTGTTAAATTCAGCGGGAACATGTCTTCCTTTAACCCATTGCAATCCCGCTTTACAATGGTGTGCGGTAAAAACCCTCAAGCTCTTCAAAGTTCTCATTTGATAATGGCTTTTCTCTCAACTTATCACGATTTCTTTCATGATCAGCACAAACGGTTAAAAATTGAACTGCTTTCATTCCATCTTGGCTTCTTATTCTTGCATAGGCTGAACCATCATCCATAACCTTTGTTTCCATTCTTGTGGTAGTAATAAATGGTTGTCCCAATATAATTGGATATGTAGACATATCTTGTACAAAAAAATGTTGTTCATGAATGACATCTCCTATCATCACCTTTATATTTGGACAAGCTCCATACAATTCTCCCTTTGAATTATTTGCTGATCTTATCATCCATCCATGTTTAGTATCAATTGGCCATTTTTCCTTTCTATATAACTCTTTTGATATCAAGTTGATTTCAGAACCATGATCAATTAGTGCTACAATCGGCTCTTCTAATTCTCCTAATTTTACTAAAGTTTTTTTTGTAGCTCTTATCCAAAGACTTCGAGAATAATGACTAGAAGCTTGAGTACTATCTTCTTTATCTGTGAACTTGACTCGTGAAACATCTCCAACCAATTGCATTTCAATTTCTTCCTCTTCATCGCTTCCCATTGCTTTTGTACCTTGTATATTTGATGTTATAGTATCACCAATAGATTGTCTTTTTCTTTTTATTGTATCAATAATAACTTCATGAAATTCTCTTTTTGCAATTCCTAAAATCTCACCAATTGTAAACTCAACCTTTCCATTTAAAATCCGCTCCTCCAAAACCCTTTTCAAATCGGTAGCAGCTTCAATATCTGATTGTAATTTATAAGTAGGGGCCTTTCCCTTCTCTTTTACAAAATCTCTTTCCTTTGTAGGAACATTCTCTATTGTCTCTTCATGCATAGGATTTTTGTGTTGTCGTGTTTTTTCTCTTCTTGTAGTCCTTTTTGATGGCCCTTCATTATTTTCATCTCTTCTTCTTTTTTCTTCTATTAATGCATCATGTTGATTCCTTGCAATATGAGCATGTACCGATAATCCATCTACAGGATCATTCCATCCAGTAATTTGTCGAATGTCATTTCCAACACGTTTTAAATCATTTTTGGTAAAATTTCCTCTTTCAGCATAACTCATTGCACTTGTCCACAAAGAACTAGATTCTCCTAAAAGTTCAAGATTTATGCTTAAGCACTTGCCTCGATTTGCTTCTATCCAATATGTTGATGCTTCATTGCTTGAGATTTTGAATGATTCTCTTGCAAGTGCCTTCATTCCTCCTTTACCAAAGTTTGTTTCCAATTTTTCTCCACTTTCCTTTAAATGTATCATACCATCTTTGAAAAAAACAACTCGTTTGCGTAGTGCCTCTGTAAAATCTTTACACTCCCTTCTTGAATGATCCACGCTATCACACCATATGCACCTATGTATTATACCATCCATTTATCTAAATTTTTGTCTTGTTGATACCTTTGATAATTGGCCTTTTTCTTCAAGTTTTGCAAATTTTATTTACAAATCTCTCATCCCTCGTATGATTTCATCAATGTCCATTTTTTCTTTCTTTGATGTTGCCATTGAAGGTTGAATCATAGGTATAAGATGGTTTGTAGGTAATTTTACCTTAGAAGCTTGCAATGGTCTTTGAATACCCACCCTATCTTTTCTCCTTTCTCTTTTTGCAAGTACTCCGATTGCTTCTTCCACTTCCTTCCAATTTGATGTCAGTCCTTCTTCTTCTTCTTTATCTTCAAGTAATATTTCCAACTTCTCTTGTAGCTCTCTATCAGCCGCTTGTAGAAAAAGCTCTACTTTGTTTGGATCTAGTAATAGCTTCTCTTTCTTTGATAGATGAGAATATTGCCTTTCAAACTTCCTTAATAATTTTGTCGCTTGAAGATCCTTCTTAGGCCTTTCAATCCATTCAAAAAATGTCCTTTTTGTAACCCGATCACTGTCTTCAAAAAAATATTCATCCTTTAATGCTTGAGAAAACCTTTCCCATGAATCTCCAGATTGTCCTATAATGGACTTCACATGACTTCTTATCTCTGATATAGTATCCGGTTCAAATAATTGAACCATCTCCTTCTTAGAAACACGCTTCAATTCCATTTCTTTAACATAAGATCTTAAATATTTTGTAATATTCTTCCTTTCAAATTGGTCAATCTTGTCCACAACTGCCTGTAATGCCTTATTTGCCATTCCTTCCTTGCAATCTTTCACCTGTTGTTGTTGCATGAATAAAGCAAATGCTTCAAACATGCTTGCAGAGTTAGGATCAAAATACATACCTTGCCCTCCTTTGCTACCTCCACTTGCAACTCCACTAGAAGCTCCAATTGATGCACCATCCATAATTCCTCCTTCAACTCTCTTGCCTTCCTTCTCCATAAGTCAAATAAATCCAAAAAAATTCCAATAATCTTCCACCTCAAGCTTTTCACGTCGGGTTCACCAAATTATGTCATAATACATGCAATTTTGCTCGAGAATGCTCCGGACACCTGGCTGTGGAAGATAAAAAGGAAATACACAACAACAAGATCCTAACAACTCTAATAGAATCCTACACAACTTCTATTAAATCTTAACAATATTAATCAAACCTTGATTTAATCTTAAAGCAATTACAAGAGAAGAATAAATGAATCATATATTAATCATAATAGAAATTAACATATAAAATACTAAATTTAGAAAATACTAAAAATAAAATCTTAAAATCCTAAGTTATATCTTATTCAAATCCTAAGTCAAATCCTAGTCAAAACCTAAGTCAAATCCTAAGTCAAATCCTAAGTCAAATCTTAAGTCAAACCTTGGTCAAATCCTAGTCAAACCCTAGTCAAATCCTAAATCAATCCTTGGTCAAACCCTAAATCAAACCCTAAATCAAACCCTAAGTCAAACCCTGGTCAAATCCTAGTCAAAACCTAAGTCAAATCCTAAGTCAAACTCTAAGTCAAACCTTGGTCAAATCCTAGTCAAACCCTAAACAAACCCTAAAAAAACCCTAAACCCTAAACCAAACCCTAAATAAACCCTAAATCCTAAATTGAATCCTAAACAAATCTTAAACCAAACTCTAACCAATTCAAATCAATCCTAGGAAAGTTAGAACCTCAATATCTGTTGATTAGACCGTTGATCTTACTTAAAACTTTGTATACCCTTCAATCTCTTAGTCGAAAATAAGCACAACAAATTTGAAGGAAACCGAACTTACCAAATGGAAGAAAAACCCCAAAAACTTCTCAGGTGTTGGTTGACCTCCTTCTCCAACCTTGATGCTGATCTTCCAGTGCTGATTTCTCCCTTCTTCACTATTCAATCAGTCTCAAATCACTCATATATATAGCAAAACAAGTCTATTATCCACACAAATAATAACTACTCCAATCCAATTGGCAGATTGCTCAAGATCTTAAAAACCTTAACTGACCCTCAAAACTTAAATTCCGAGACCTTGACCCACTTAAACCTCAATTACGTACAACTAAACCATTAGATTTAGCTCAAATTCATAGCACACATTAACAACAACAATACCCAAAAATCCACAAATTTCTAGCTATAGATCTACTGCAAAGCTTCTGGAATTGCCTAAACCATCAACCCTATTTTATTTCACAAAATCCCAAGTTGCCAAAATAAACCGTGACTTTGCAAAGCTATTACAAAGTCGTTTTCTATCCGAATCATTCAAAACCAACTCCTATACAAAATCCTTCAAGTCCCCTCTCTAATCCCAATCTCCGATCTGAAAAAAACCCCTCCATTCACCGTCAACACGCAGTTTTGTGCCTTGGGGTCTGGTTTGACCCAGGTTCTTAACCGGCCCTCTCCGAGTATCAACTCTTGTAATTTTGAGGTAAATTTCTCTAAAACCTACTCTTAACTCCTTACTAAACATGCCTATACCAATTATCTTTCTAATCTACTTTTTTTTACCATATTTATGGCTATACAAAGCAAGTAGAATTCCTTTTTATAAAAGGCAGCATTAGCACCTTTTAATTTTTACTACCTCCTTGTCTATTATCTATTTTTCTAAGATAATTTTCTCTAATATTTTCATTTGAGCTCTTCTATAATATAATCACTCCTCCCCTCTTTCACCTAGTGGTCGTATTACTACACGACAATGTTTTAGAGAATATGAATACAGATATTCTTTCGAAACATTGTCCATATGATTGTTCAATCGACCTCAAGGAAGGAACTTAACCACCATTTGGACCGATCTACAATTTATCACAAGATGAATTAGCTAAATTCACGGCAAATATTGACAAGAATTTGGCCAAGAATTTCATATGCTATTTGAAATCTCCAATAAGAGCTCCAATTCTATTTGTAAAGAAAAAAGATGGATCATTGCAAATGTGTGTTGACTATCGAGGACTCAACAAGATCACAATTAAGAATAGATATCTATTACCTTTGATATCAGGACTCTTTGATCAATTAAATCAAGCTAAGATCTTTACAAAAATAGATCTAAGAGGAGCATACAACTTAATACGCATCAAAGAAGGAGATGAATGGAAAACTGCGTTTCGAACCAGGTACGGATATTTTCAATATAATATCATGTCTTTTGGACTTACGAATGTACCAGCTGCTTTTCAACATCTCATGAATGATGTTTTTTGTGAGTTCTTAGATAATTTTGTCATGTGCTACCTAGACAATATTTTGATCTATTCTAAGAATGTAGAAGAACATAAAATACATGTTCGTCAACTATTACAAAAATTTAGAGATGCGGGATTGTACGCCAAGTTGGAAAAGTATGTATTTCACACTATTCAAGTTGATTTTTTAGGATACATTATTTCAAATGATGGTCTCATAATGGATCCTAAGAAAGTCTAGACAATCATAAATTGAAAGATTTCAAAGATGGTAAGAGATGTCCAATATTTTTTGAGATTTGCTAATTATTATCAGATCTTCATCAAAGACTTCTCTCGAGTTGCAACTCCACTTACATGTTTGACCTGTAAAAACAAATTCCAATGGAATCAAGGAGCGGAAGCAGCATTTGAAGACATCGTTTGTTTTTGCACCAATCTTCCATCATGTTGACTTTTTCAAGACGTTTTTTATGGAAACAGACACATCAGACTTTGCCTTGGGTGTAATTTTGTCACAAATAGGAACAGATGATAAACTTCATCCAATAGCTTTTTATTCAAGAAAATTCTCAATAGTCAAGATCAATTATGAGATCCATGACAAAGAACTTCTTGTAATCGTGGATTCCTTTCAAGAATGGTGTCATTATTTAGAAGGCACTTTCAGTCCAATCACTGTGTATACGGATCACAAGAATCTCAAGTATTTCATATTGACATGCATATTGAATCATCGTCAAGCTCGTTGGAGTATGTCTTTGTTAAGATTTGAATTCATTATCACTTATTGGCTAAGAAAACAACAAGGTTTGTCTGATGCCCTTTCTAGACATTCTTATTTTGTACCAAAAGAAGGAGATGCAGCTTTTGAGCAACAAAGAACGGCCCTCTTGAAACTGGAGCAATTTCATCTTCGAGCAATGAAATCAACATTGATTATTGATTCAACTTTTTTTTAAGCAAATTTAGTCAAGTATGTCCTTAGACCCTCTTGTTCATAATATCAAGAATAATTCTTCCAAGTCTCATGATTCTAAATTTGAGTTCAAAAATAATCTATTATATTTTGAAAGATGCCTATATGTTCTAGAAGGACAAGTACATTTACGTATTTTTCAAGCATGTCATGATTTCTAGCGGCAGGACATTTTGGATATAATAAGACTTTGGAACTTATATCAAGAGATTTTTGGTGGCCTCAAATGTGGAAGGCAGTCAAAGACTTTGTACAATCATGTGATATCTGCTCAAGATCAAAGACTCCTCATCATCGATCTTTTGGACTTCTTCAGCCATTACCTATTTGAAAACAACCATGGTCTTCTATTTCTATGGATTTCATTATAAATCTTCCAAGCTCAAGATCTTATGGCTCTATATTTGTGATAGTAGATCGGTTCACCAAGATGGCACATTTTGTACCATACACAAAATCTATCATAGGTAAAAAAATAACTAAGCTTTTCATTGATAATATCTATTGCTATCATGGGTTACCTAAGGATATTATATCGAATAGGGGAACTCAATTTGTATCAAGATTTTGGAAGATCCTTTTCAAGATCTTAAAAGTGGACATAAAATTATCTTCAATTTTTTATCCTCAAACTCACGGACAAACAGAGCACGTGAACCAAATCTTAGAGCAATACTTAAGGTATACCATCAACTATCAACAACATGATTGGACAGCTCTTCTGCTATTGGCAGAATTTGCTTATAATAATATGATACATTCTTCTACGCAACAAACATCTTTCTTTGCCAATTGCGCCGACCTACTTACTTGGAATTATGGCCTTTAAGTTGATAATTCAGCACAAAGAAAAGATTTAAAGAATCAAGCCGTAAATGAGAGAGTAGCGTAAAAAATACATGAATTAAAAGAAGACTGGTCCTTTAAGAATGACAAAAAAATAAATGCATATATGTATTGCAAGGAACAACCACAATTCAATGTGGAGGATAAGGTATGGTTACTTCGTCGTAATATCAAGACTACTCGTCCTTGTGATAAGTTGGACTATCGTAGGCTCGGACCTTTTCTTATTTCTGAACAAATCAATCCAGTTGCATATCGATTACACCTACCAGAATCCATGAAGATCCATCTTATATCCTATGTGTCACTATTTGAGCCATACAAGATAGTGTATATACAAGAAAGAAGACAAATGCCACCGCCTCCTATAGAAGTGGACAATGATGAAGAATTCAAGGTTGAAGAGATTTTAGATTCAAAACAGAGCCAAAATCGACTAGAATATCTTGTGCATTGGCACGGATTAAATATTAGTGAATGCACATGGGAGCTATCTAAGAATCTAGCAAATACATCAATAAAAATCAATGCATTTCATCGACGACATCCGTTAAAACTAAGATAAAAAAATCAAGAAAATCTTTGCTATAAAGCAAAGCAAATTCTATAGAGGTTTTATCCTACCTTGTACCATTGTTTGTTATTTCCTTAGATTTGTTTGTGCTAAAAAGATGGAGGATCAACAAGTAACAAATTCAGCTCAAAAGCCATTATTTGTTGATTGACCAGACAAGATATTATGACTATGACAACCTTCAAGATGACAAAATAGAGATAAAGACCCTCAAGAACGACATATCCTTCCTTGGATTGATGGCAAAATACAATGTATTTGATATCACGACCTTAGAAGAGACTCCCGATGTTTGGTATATTTTTAGAGGTAGGAACTACTCCTGATGGTGTTCCTAATGTTTTCTTTGAAGGAAGTTATGAAGGCCTCAACAATGATTAAATAACAGGGTGGTCCTCTTGCCTTGGTATGGGACATTAGCAATGGCTGAAAGGACCTATCAACTATCTTTGAAGGAAACAAAGATCAGAATATGTGGCAAGCACAATTCGACGTATCCTGGACTTCTTCAACATGTAATCACCGCTCTTTGTGGAACTCGTCCCTAGAAGGGGAGGTAATGTCATAGACATAAGATTTATTCCAATAATTATCTAATTAATATAAATCAATAGAAGTAGATAAAATAAATTGATTTAATAATATTTGATAGAAAAGCTTCCTAGAAGCTTCATAGACGCACAATCACCTTTATATATGTCTATAGGTGATTGATAGGTTAGAAACTTGGTCAACAAGCTAGCCACATGGCGCACATGTTGGTAGCTTGTGGAACAAGCTAATCATGTGTCACACATATTGGTAGCTTGCGGAACAAGTCAAGTACATGGCGCTCATGTGAGAAACTTGTTGTACAAGTTTGACACGTATCTTGCAAATTAGACACGTGTAGGAGGTCCTATAGAATACCACCACGTAGCTCTTAATTAGATAGTATTTATAGAGGTAAGAGTGAAGCCTTTTTCACTCTTATCAACTCCTTTCTTGCTTCTAGTCCAGATTCAAGAGTCTATAGTTTCCTTGTCTTGTGGGAATAGCCATTATAGTTTTTTTTAATATATATACTTCTTTACTTTTATTTTGTTATTCTTCTTAATAGAAGTTTCATATGTTTATTTGCTTTCATCGAGTTCTTATCCTTGACAACTAGTCTAGCTAGTCTAGTATATTAAATTTGGTTATAAAAAATAAAACTCAAATGGCCTTATCTATAGTTGGTGCAAAGTTTATAAAGGTATGATTTGGATTTGACTATCTTTATACTTGAATTTCATAACATGTATATTTTATTAAATAAAATATAGATTTTAGAAGTATTTATATTATATAAAAAGCTTCATTGATTGAATGCAATAATGTAGTTGGAGTAGTATATAGTAAATCATGTGATATTCCTAATTTATAACTTTATAGATAAAACTTATTTAAATTAGAAAATGCTTATAATTTCTCTTCATTCTTTATTGAAGAATGGAAGATAAAATCTAAGATTGTAGATTATTGAAGGAATTAAATGTGCCTTTTATTTTTAGAAGATATATAAGAATACACTATATAAGAATACATTATGCATGAGTACATGAGATTAATAAACAAAATAGATTTGAATTAAATTTATTTTTTTGACTAAAGCTTTATTTGATATAACAAGGTTGGTTTCATAAAAAAAACTTATATTGATATAATAAAGTTTGATAGATTTTTTTAATTAAATATAAATGATTAAAAAGACATAAAAGATTGAAGTGAAAAACCAATAATTTTAATAAATAATAATATAACTTTAACATAGTATTTTAATATGTCTTGAGTTGGATATTATGCATATGATCTTTTTTAAGGACTTGATATCAAAGAGGTTGTATTAAGTTAATTTTTCAAATTTAATATTTAAATTTAAATTTAACTAATATTTATAATATATGTATCTAAATTGTTATCTAAATCATTTTTATTAATATTAATATTATTTTAATATAAAGATTTGTGATAATTAAATAATATTTTAAGAATTTCTATAAATCCAAGCATACAAAGGAGAATTTTTGAAGAATTAAATATCAATTATTTTATAAATTATGTATATTTATTATAATAACTTTATATGAATGATTGAATATTTGTAATAAATATTTATCAATTATTTTATTTATTATATATAATGAAATTATTAATCTCATGTACTCATGTACAAAGAATTACAATTATGATTGTAGATTTTGTCTTGTTTTTGTGAAATATTATAATAATATTTTAATTTTTAATTAATAAGATTTTTTATTATTCAAATTGATAGAAAGTGGAATGAAGTTTTTAACTAGATTAAAATTTAATGATTAAAAATAAATTACATTTACTATCAAATAGTTCATCATGGCCTATCTTTTGGAATTTTTTATAAAATATATTTAAATGATATGGAGTCTTTTTTTTTCTTTTTTTCTTTTTTTCTTTTTTTGCTTATTGCACTTTGAGATTTTCAATTGTTATGGATTTTTTCAACAAGATTATGCAAGATAATAGAGTTGTAATAAAAAAAAAGAAAAATTGATATTAAAAATGTATTTTTTTAATGTTATATTTATAACAAAAAGAATTGTCTTCTTAAATAAAAAATAATATATAAATATTTACAAACCTTTTGGCCATATTATTAAAATATTTGAAAGCTTGAGGACTTGTATCAATAAATGGTACAAGTATGAGCTTTTATTTCGTCAATTTTAATTTATAATTTTAAGATATACATATTGGTAAATGATTGTAGATAACCATGTTGGTGTGAAGCAAGTATCTTTCAAATAGAAAAGAAAGAAATAAATAGAGAGTTTTTGTGGAACTTATTGTCTTGTTACAATGTGGAAATTAATTAACTTTTAAAAGTTAGAAGACATTATATTAGTAATATTTGAGTTTACAACCTATGAGGAAGTTAAACTTGATAATAAAAAACTTCATAAAAAATTAAATAATGTAAGTAAAGATATACAATTTGAGGATTATAGATTGATAAATTATCTATTATTAATAAAAAAAGGACTTGCAACATATAGAAGGTAGAGAATTAAATACTTTAGAAATATCATGTGATATCAAAAGTTTAAAAATTATAAAAGCTATTAATGGTGGATCTTTTGGAAAAGTTTATGAATCAAAGTGGTTTGAACCTTCAATTGCATTAAAAGTGATGGATGTTGATTTGAATATAATATTTATACAAGAAGTATCTTAGCTAATTCAAGCCATTGAAATGTGATTAAAAATTATTATGTTGCCAAAAATGATACAAATAAGAACAATAAGATCCTAGCAATAAACAACTCAAGTAAAAATGTGTATTTAGTAATGGAGTTAATACAAACAAGTTTAAACAATATATTAGAAGAAGAAAGGTTAATTCTATATTATTTTTTTATTAAAATTACTTATTAAATTATAAAAATAATATATTATTTATATAATATATAAATTACACATCAAGATCTAAAGCTTGATAATGTATTTATTAGTTTTATAGGTGATGACAAATACAATATTGATTTTTAATATGCTTTTGTAAAATTGATTGATTTTGTTGGTCTAAATTAAATGTAAGAAAGAATCCAAAAGATTAAAAAAATAATTATATATATAAAACTTTAAGATACACAATTCTAGAGATATTAAAAGTATAATAAAATCCATAAATATATGTTCTATTAAAAAAGGCGTATATTCATTTATAATAAATTGTTCTAAGATTTTATCTAAAAAAAATCTATTTAATATTATAATAAATAACATTCCAAAAATAAGTCACAATCTGTTTATTAAATTTTTATATAATAAAAATTAAATAATTGGATTTTATCTTAAGGATAATTTATTGAAATAGTTAAATATTTGAGCCACACCAAGACTCATTAATCATATGCAGGGTGTCCTAAAGAGGCCGCAAGATCTTAATCTTATCCTCCTACCTACATCCAAAATACTACAACCTATATAAAACATATACACCTCCCTTCCTACAACTACTACTATAGCTGCTAATCATTATGATTTTTATTAGTAATTTTATATATATATATATATATATATATATATATTTTACTTCACCATGGTATTGAAAAATGCTCAATTATCCTAAGAATCTTCAAGAAACTTCAAATCTTGCTCCAATTCTTCATAATGACCTCCCAAAGTTATAAGATTATTTTTACTAAAGTCTTCAAAATATATTCTAAAAATTCCTAAATAAATTTAAATAAATTTTAAAAAGTATTCTAATATTTATAAAATACTAATATCAAATTAAAGATATTTTATCCTATATTAGTGATTTTTATAGTAATAAAATAAATTTAAATTAATTAAAAATTTAATTTTTTATATAAATAACTAAAAAGTCATAATGTTTCTTTATTATGCTTCTTCTACCTACTAATTAATATTTATAAGTTTTTAATAAGTAATACATATAAATAGAAGACAAATTCAGACTTTGGTCTCAATAATTAAACACAAATTATCACAAATAAGAGAAAATACTTAACCAACTAAGATAATTACCTCCAAGACTTATTAAGACTCTATTTTTATGATTTTTTATCTAATAAGATGCTTGTAACTTATAAGACCTTCTAAATCCTAATAAATATTGAGATGATCAAATAGACTTACTAATCTTACTATTTTAATATCTAAATAAATTTAAAATACTTTTTTAAAATAAATCCACTAATTAAGATGCATTGGTGGGACTTTCATATTTTAAATAATTTTCTAAGAATCAAATGCATATATATATATATATATATATATATATTAATTATAAAATATATTCTTTACTAATACAAAATATCATAATCAAATTTTTATTTTTAAGTGTATAAAAAAACTAAATTAATCTTTTGATATTCATAGAATAATATCCAAAATCTTTTTTGACAATGTCTCTCTTTATTGGACTCAAAATACACAATATTTTCCTATTTTAAAAAATACATGCAATTTTTTTCTAAATATTACTATACACTTAACATACAAATATTGAATTATTAATTTTTGATTGCAGGGAAGAATGAAGTCGTTATTTTCTTTTCAATAAATCATCAAATAATTCGATTCTAGAGGTAAGATCAATATTTTGCAATTGAACAACAAGCTTGTAGAGTTGTGACGAAGAAGCAAAGTTAGGTGGTTGAAATAGTTAGGGCGATTTTGACTCCACATGATCCTCACTATAGAGAAATGCATTAGCCCACAACATGTCAACAATTGTGGGAAACACAACAAAACATGAGTGGGTATGAACAAGAATACAAACCATTAATTTGTATGCTTCTTCATGCATTCTGATTACTGCTCTTAACAGCTTTACAGATGTATATCACCCTCCACATTGCTATAAGCTAAATATTGGGAGGGAGCAAGTTCAAATGTATCGATCAGGGCCCATTGCGTTGCACATTGACAAAAGATTCAGCACAATCATGTCAGAACTTGACAAAAGTTTTGGTGATGCAAAACATGATATTAAGAAAGAAAGAAAGAAAGAAAGCTCGCTTACTGGAGCACCTCTTGCTACTGGGACTCTCAAAATTGCAGATTCCATCGCTTCCGTGATTCCAGTCAAAGCATTTGAGTGCTCTTCCTCTACTGTTTGTTTGCTAATGTTCTAAATGGGTTGCTTGAGGGGAGTAGATCTCTTCAGTTGTTTGGGAAGCAATACACGAGTCAATGAAGCTTGTTACGCTGTTCAACAAGTGGTGCAAAATATAGACACAGAACTGGGGAAGTAATGGCTGATGACAAAATGAAGTTGTGTAAACTTTGTTCAGAAAGAAGCAAGTTGCCTTCGAGTAGTAGGTTGCAATATCAGAATCTGTACATCTTCGGAACCGGCATCGCAGCAAAAACACAGCTCTCTTATTCTGGACCACCTTCAATTGTCTCATCACAAATTGTTTTGGCATCGCCGAGGAATGATCACAAAGCAGAATCAACTTGAGCCACGTACATAGCAGAACCAAGGACAGGAAAAGGCGTCTACGAAGCGGAGACATCGAGGGTGCAAACGGAGGCAGATGGAGGCGGCCAAGACATGTGACGATGCAAAATCAGGCGCGCAGATAAAGATGAGGCCAGCCCCAACGGGTCTCGTCTGGACCCGGGATTCCCACGTCCCGAGGAGCGCCCACGCTTAATCCGCAATTTGTGCGACCTTCGAACGATCAGTCCCTTCCATTTGATCAAATCCTGTGATGGGTTTCCTGGGCTTTCCCCCAATGCTGATGATTTCGGACGTACAATGTTTTATCTACAAATTGTGTCTGAATGGGGTCCAGCCTCGCAGGTGTCAATACTTTGCATCTCCTCCTGTGGCGCTGCATTGCGTTGGACTGGAAAATTCAAGCTGTCAACCATGCCATTCATGAAGCGTGCGTCTGTGGGTTTAGAGAGATTCATGTGATTGGAGATCTGAAAGGGCAAGGATCCTTAGTCTAAGGGTTTGTATAGTGCTTTTCAAAAACATCATGCTGCAAGTCCACTGTTGTTTTCATGAATCGGTGAGATGGTCGATTGAGTTGGGAGGAATCTCTTCAGTAATGGGTTCTTTCGCTGTGGTGTGGTTCATCCCATGGATCATGACCGGCGTCGAATAATACGAAAGTGACTTCGCAACCAAACCCTAAATCAAGATTTCCCTCTGAAGACGGTCTAGGAATTCAATTGTCATGAATTCTTGCGTGAAGCTTTCTGTTAATCTTCGCATGTATCGCCAAGCGTATTCTGATTCCAGAGAAGCTATTAGGTGAAACTGATATTAGATGATTGCCCTGAGGATAGGGGACATCATTCAAATGAAGGTTGCAAGCAGATTGCAGGCCGTTGTGGTAAAGCCCTTCAAGCAGCAACCAATTCCAAAGCGTGCCACACCACTTAATATCACCTCGTGGAGTGGAAGACAGTATCATCACCACTATCCATGGGGGTCTCATTACAAGAACCATCTGTTGGCTCTGCAAAACATTCCGAGCTTGTCGATGATGGCCATAGGCTCGAGCTGTGCATCCCTCAGCGCAATCACACAAAGGAATTCACACCTTCTTGAGATGAGGGCTACCGCTTCTCTCATAAAATCATGCTTCGGGGTGATTAAAGGGTGGGCTCGAGCCAGAAGGCTGTTTTTGTACCTGCTCCCAAAATGCGCAGGCATAGCAAGGGACAGAGGAGCTGCTTTAGTAGTTGTGTGGCCTGGAAGTACGGCTGCCATGTTATCGATAGTAGCTTGGATTGTGCTGCCAAACCTGTTGCGACGAATGTACAAGTACATGGAAACTGCACCAACCACCACAACAAAGCTGCTTATTAGAAGGACGCCTCTGGAGAAAGTGCTGGAGAGGGTGCCTTATGAGCTAAGCATGTTTGGTGCTTTGGAAGATCCTGCTCGACTGCTTGCAGCAATCGTTGCCTTCTCCCACATGTAAGTGTTTGTTCACCTAAAAACACTATCTTAAGAATATATGTAACGAAAGTAGACGTTGTAAACTAGCTGCCGACAGTTCCCTCGGTTTTAACAAATGAGTAATGAATACCTCCATATCCTTGAGTATTCTGGAAGCTGCAAGGAGTTGTTCGTTGAGTTGCTGCTGATGACAATGCGATGTCAGTTTTAGAGCAGTTAAAATCATCGTATTGATAAAAAGCAAATCGGACCAAAGTGACCGTTTGTTCATATGACCTCCTGTGGTTGCCAATGCTGTTCGGTATAGAGGTGATGTTTGCTGATTCCGCACTGGACTTCTCCATTAAATTCTCCTGAGTTACATTTTGGATAAATGCTTTGCTTGTTGGAACTGCTTTAGTTCTACAATAACTTCGTCTGGACATCTGATTCAGCAGCATTAATTTTTTTTCCTGACAGACAGTCCTTGTTTCCTCACAGAATTTGTAGAGGTTATCTTATTCCATTTTCTGTTCGAGAGGAACCTACGATGTATACAAGGTGCTATGTCGTCCAATGTGTATCCACCATTCAGGAGTTTTAGGCGTTCCAGATTGTTTTTGCCTAACTTCATTTCACTGGTTTGGTTGCGTTTGTCAGGTCATACATGGTGGCACCCACATCAATGGCGGCCAATTATCTAACACAGATCTGGAGCGGGGCAACAGTTGTGTGTGTGATATGGTTCCTGTATCGCTGGAAAACCAATGTGTTTGCACGTATTGTCACCGGGAAATCATTCGCAAGTTTACCTGACAAGGAGCGGTATCTGACTATGGATCACTTGTCATCTTTGGGTCTGCTCATTTTGGGTTGCATGGCTGTGGCTGAAGCCTGTGGAATGGCAGTGCAATCAATTTTAACCGTGGGGGGAATAGGAGGTGAGTACCAATCACCAAAAGCTGTTTGACGTCTTTCTGTCAAATAATTTTTTTCTGGATTTATGCTGTCCTCATGGTATTAACTACATTGATCAGCATTGAATGAACACCTTGGACGCTTCTTGCTTGAAATAGCATAATTAATTTCGGTGAATATCTCAGAGGAAATCTGATAATTGCAGGAGTAGCGACGGCTTTTGCCGCAAAAGATGTGATGGGGAACATGCTTTGTGGCGTTGGACTCCAGTTCTCTAAACCTTTTTCTATCGGCGACTCTATAACAGTACTAGTCGTTACTCTCTCAAATCTACATTCTTGAATCCCTTACGCTCGTAATTCGCGAATTTATTTTCCCTTCATGTGCTACATCCAAGCCTCGAAAGTAGTACTTGAATTGCATTAGCTAGCGCCTTCATTAAATGAAATCCCTGAGGTGGATTCATGCACACACAAGAATTTATGTGGATCAATTAGCTCATGCATGAAACGTGTCCAAGAGCGGGACGACTGTTAGCTTCGTGTTCGATCATTGAATTCTATAACGATGGAGTGTCTCCAGCTCCAACAACTGTAGCATGAGAGTGGGTCACGCTGTAAGTGACAAGTCTAATTCGTTGGGTTTTGCAAAAGTACCTACATGATCCTTGTTTCGTTGCAAAATGCATTAGCCTGAGTCATGATTGTAGTGTCCAAGTTCCCAACTCTATTTAAGGACATATCTCATGCAGTAATGCTGCTCGGCTAAATACGTTCTATTGTAATTTGAAACGGAAGCGTTTGTTGCGTCGATTGGCAGGCTGGACCAGTGACTGGTCAGGTTGTGGAGATGGGCCTCCACTCCACAATGTTGTTAAATGCAGACAAGTTTCCCATCATTGTTCCAAACTCATTTTTCTCCAGCCAAGTGATTCCTATATGACCACCTAAACCCTCCTCAAATGTGACATTCATGCATTCCATGACAGATGTGGAAACGAAACACTTCTAAACCCAAACTATGGCAGGTGATTGTGAACAAGTCGCGTGTGCAATGGAGAGGAATGGCATTTACCATCCCGATCCGGCTGCAAGATTTGGATAGGGTGCCTGCTATTTCGGCTGAAGTGCGGAAGATGCTGACAGAGCACCCAAAAGTATACTTAGAAACTGAACTGCCCCGATGTCACGCCAGCAGAGTTTGTGGATTATCAGTAGACCTCAATGTAGCGTGCAATCTGAAACCCATGGTACACTGCCCAACATTCACTTGCATTGCTATTGAACCGTTTTCATTCGTATTCCAAAACGCAGGGAATTTAAGGACAACTTGTTGCGGATACGAGTGGTTAGTCACCCTTGCGAGCTGGGCTTTGCAGTAACCGATGAGTTACCGTTGTTAATTTCTGTAACTGGTGGTTTTGATTTGGCAATCGACTAGCTCGTCTGTGTTCAATAATGTGCACTCAAAGAATTTAAGTCAGCTTTAACTTCGTTTTGAAGCATAACAAAAGTCATGTTTGAATGGTTGTCATGGAAAGTTGTTGCAAAATCCAGGCTTGCACAATCTGAGGAGAATCGCAAGTGCCATGGTTTTGCAGGGGACGGATGAATTTCTAACCACAGAGCAAGCACTTCTAATTGAGGCTGCACAAATCGTCGTGAAGACCGGGGCACTTCTGGGTTCTGACACCGCCCCCTGTTCTCTGTCAAGGGGATTTTGAAGTTGATGTTGTCATCAGTGTGAGTTAAGGACCATCAACATTAGAAGGATTGTCAGGTTCTGATGACAAGAGACACTGCGTGGTAGTAACCCAATCCGAACACTTAATCGATTATCAATCCAACTTGTAGGTTAGTTTTTCGCATGGGAAATGGAGGTTCTAGCTCGAAATCTGAAGATAGCTATGCGCAGCTCTTCAACATACACTTGCCAGCACATCTCAAGTGCCGTGCCCGTTGTAACAGTTGAAAGAAATTATGTGGTTGGTCATATTTAAACTACTGCCACATCACTAATTCAACCAAACTTAAATGAGCTAAAGTACAATTACTTTTTGGTACGAAAAAGGATTCTCAAAAGTCATTTGCTAATTCTGGTGGGCAATTTTTGAATGCTCAATGTGTGACCCTCTATTTGATGTGAAGGCTTGTTTCTTGGACTGCTAAGCAAAACCTTGGTTTGTCTACAAGCAGCAAATAAGCGTTTCAAGGCGATCAAGTGGAGGTGGAGATGGCCTTCACTCCCTGAGTTCCATGTAGCTGCAGCAGATTGGAATTGCTTCTTAGGCCTTAGCTTACGTGTCGCAGAAGACTGCAGTAAAACGAGGTCGACAGGAGACGTCTATTGACTAGACTCAACCCTTATTTCTTGACCTGTCATTCACAAACTATCCTTCGTTGAAACATGAGCTAATTTGTCTGACTCAGAGGCGGGATTTTCGGATACTGTCAATCATTGTGACGTTATAATGACCAATTTAAGAGATTTTTAAGCCATTTGTTGAAGAGTTGCATTTATTACAGGATTTACAAATGTGCTTGAAGTCAGTGCATGTGACACTGAACTGAAGGACAAGTCGCCGAGGCCAGGATTGACCCATTCGGGAGGTTGGTGCTCTCTCATCAACTCTGGTGAAGGGAGATATCCTGGATGATTGTGTGCAGACTCTGGTATCTCCTTTAAGGTCCACTCCGTCTCATTGTAACAGTATGCTCTCTAGACTCCAACATGTTGCATTTCCAGTATGGATGCGGGTGGTTTCTAACTTCGATGAGAAATGACAGATGTGGAGGTGCAGGAAATGCAGCCATTGTGGTCAGAAATCCTAACTTACCAGATTTCCTTTCTCAATAAGCTTGGCTTGCAGAATGTCAGGTGGTTTGTTAATCTGCTACTCGGTGATTGTGATGTGTGCTGCTGTAACCCATAAGTTTGTTACATCCATGAGTCTTTTCTTTACTTCTAAAATTATGTATAATTTTCAGAAGTTTGAAAATTTTACAATTAGATTTTCCATTTTGTTTACTTTCAAATTACAATTTTTAACTTTGATTTGTCTTCCATTGGTATCAGTAAAGTGGAACGTATGGATGGAAATTTTGAATATTACTATATAGGAACATTTATTCATTTTGGAATTTAACTTTGTATGATTGTATGATCGTATAATCTTCTTTAAACCTCATGGTTTTCAAAAAATGTAAAATTTTCAATTTTTACTTCCTTGACAAGGCATAGAAGAATGTCTGACAATTTAGAGGCAACTATGTAACTTGATAATTTTTAAAATCTGTCCGCCTTCGCTGCATATTTCCATCATGTCAGGCGCCCAGTCATCTATAAGCTCCACTTGTAGACATACAAGTTGCCTTGTAGTTGTCGAAGAAAATACACATCCAGTGCACAGTCTCAACCTTCCGCTGCCGACTACCAACACGCTAAAGAACTCTGCCAGGCACAGGTTCTCTTGAGGCATAATTATCTGAACAAACCAAGAATTGATTCACGCAGAAATAATCATCAGAAGCCACAAAAACCGACGAAACAAGCGCACCAGCAGAAAAACCTGGTCGACACAGAACACCATACCTGATGGCACATTCCAATTTCGAGCTCGTCTTCTCTCCTACTCCATGCCTGCTGCTTCGCAAGGACTAAAGCTACCTTGCAAGCATCAACAGCGCTACAAGGATTACGCAAAAGAGGAGACATGGATTGAAATGCGAGCAATCGCAATGCTGCTCGGCAGTGGCAATGCCAAGCTTGAGGCAATGCCCGACAGAGGGAGACCGATTCTGGTTCGTAATGGTCTGCCACAAGGTTCTATTCTGCCTGGAATATGCACTGTCGGTGGATCGTCTAATTTTGAAATTTTGAACCTTGGCCTTGGAAAGGACAACTCCAAGGCAGCATTCCTTGGTTTCTGATGCCTTTACCTTTTGTACGAGATTTTGGCATAAATGTCACTCATCTATTTTCTTAACATTTAATAAATTAAAACCATACTCGTAGGTTTTGTCATATTCAAAAGTGGCAAATTGGACGTAATCTAAAACTTTTACCTCTAAGATTGTGAGGATTTTGAAGCGACAGGTTTTTATTTGATATTGAATTTTTGGAAAACAAGTTTCAGAAGTCCAATACATGCATTAATAATTAACAAAAGGATTTGTATAGCAATGCCAACTAAGGGCTGTCATTTATATAATTTTAAAATTTTATCTTTCTTAATTAGAAGCTATAATCAAAATTTTATGTCTCTATTGATTGATTTATTTCTTTATATAAATAAATTATTTAATTAAATATTAAGATTTTCTGTATTTTAAAAATTAATATTTAATATTTATTTTAATATATTCCTAAATTTCAATAATAATTAATAATTTATATATTTTAAAAATTTTACATTTTAATATCTTAAATGTTACAATTACAACTTCATACTACAATCATAAAAACCAAAAGTAATATAATAAAAGGTTATAAATTAAAAAATATTATTAGTTATTATCAAATCATAAGAAGATCCAAAAACTACAATAATAATAAGAATTTTAAAAAGTCTTTAATAAGATAAAGTATAGTATTAATCTTTCTTCTATAATATTGTTTAGAATGTAATTCTAGACAAACTTATAAAAAAATAATATATTCTTATATAACTATGAAAAATAAAGCATTCTTTTCAAAAAATAAGTTGAATATTATAAGGTAAAAAGATATTAGAATGGATATTGCCACATACAAAGAAACTAAAGAGTTTTGAATTAAGATTAGAGTACAAGAATTGCCTTAATAAGACAAGGATGGTCTTAGTTTTATTTCCATATATACTAGCTAATAAGAAGATAGTATGAAATCTTTCTAAGGACTACAAGGCTTGTAGATTAAGTGTCCAACTTGTTACATGTTTCCATAGTAGTTGCTTAAAATACAAAACTTTTTACAACATTATTATATCATGGTGCACTTATAGATTCAATTAGTCTCTAGAAACTTTTTTAATGTTATTTAAAAAAGATATCATCTACTTAATTTATTCCTCTTTACTTCTACTTACTTAAGTAATATAGATCTTTATAATTTATATATATATATATTATTTATAAAAAAAACTGAAAATTAAATTTTTTTTAGTATATATATATATATAAAAAATTAAATTTATATATAAAATATAAAATTTTATTATAATTAATAAATTTTATAATTATAAATAATATTTTTTTCTAAACCAATAATAAGAACATGTTTAAATGCTAATGGATGAAATAATTCTTTAATAATTATGACTCTTAAATTCACAATAATTAAATTTCTACTAGCTAATTTTATATTATTTTCAAGTATTCTACATATAGTACTTATTAGAAGCTAATTATTAAAATCTTAATCAAAGTTTAATTCAAAGGTGATGCTCAACCTACTTATACATTTTTTATTTAATAAAAATTATTAAATTCTAATCTAATATAAAGATTTATTTAAATAGAAATTTTTTTTTTTCAAATTATTATCTATAGCACTTTGATTAATGATTATTTATGCCAAATTAAATAATATAAAAAATATATATATACATAAATATATACTAAAAATAGATACTTTTAAATTAAAGACTTAATTACATGGAATTTCAAAAAAACTAATCATTATTATTTTAAATTGCATCATAGCACACATATATAATTTTTAAAATCAAATATCTAATTTATATATTAAAATAATTAAAAATATTAACACTAAAAATAAAATAATTGTTGCTATTAGTATTGCTAAATAATTGATCATCTCTCGAATGCTTGACAAATTTCTTAACGTTGTCCAATAAGTTGCACTAAGTATAAAACAAACATAATTATAGTTAAATTTATATTTATATATTATTAAAAATTAAATATAAATTATTATCTAAAATATAAAATCCTATGGAGAAATCATCAAAAAACAACAAATAAGTCTCAATTATATCTATTAAGGATGTTTCTTCTCATAGAAGACATTATAGATGGTTCTTAAATGGCATACTTGAAGAGGCATTTAAGCACAAAAAATCATTCCTTCTTGATTATAGTAAAGATATCAAAATTATTATAATAAGTGTAATAGTTATGGCACATGTAATTTAATTATAATATATATATATATATATATATATATATATATTTAGATATAAGTTTACAATGTAATTTTAAGTTTTACATCTTATTGGAAGGAGGCATCCAATAGAAGCTAGGTTTGTTTAGTGTGTTTAATTTAAGATTTAGAAATCTAATAAATTTAGCTCCAATAGGACTTTTCTTATATGTAGATGAAGCACAACTAATATAGTTATACTACTTAGAAGAAGTTAGATGACAACTTCTTCATTATATATATACTATAAAGATTTAAGTTTAAAATTTGATTCTCTTAGATGGTCATCATATGTCTTCCTTCTAGTAATTTTTTGTCTTTAAATATTATGTTACAAAATATCAAAGACCTAAAGAATCATAAAATGTATTTAAACTAAAATATTATATTTATAGTTTAATATCTAAATATAATAGATGGATATTATAAAATATAAACTATACAATAATAAGACATACAATTTTATTATAATAAGAAATATTATAGAAATTTTAATTCTAAGAATTGTATTATATTATATATAAATCCATATGGTATAAGGATTAAGTGTGCATATATATATATATATATATATATATATATATATATTAAGCATCAAATTACCAATAAAAAGCTATTATTAAAAAAATAGGATTTATAGATCATATTATACACAATACTAAGAAATAAGTTGAACATTATTTTAGAATATATATTGATTGATTTATTTATTTTAATTCTTCATAATTATAATTGATATAAAAATCTAAATAGTTATCTTGGATTTTAAGAAGTAATAAAAATTCAACAAAAATAAATTAATATTAATAAATAATTATTTTATAAAAAATCTTTTATACTAGAAGAATTTTTTTATAGAAGTTTTTTACAAATAATTATCATCTAAATTATTATTTGTTAGCATAAATATCTTCAAATTTTACATACTAATATGAATAATGATATAATACTTTTGGTCCAATTAAATTGATTTTGTGCCAGTAGAAATGACTTTTTTACACACAAGATCTTTGCACATTAAATCATCTATTAAAAAAATATTAATTTTATTATTTTATAATATATATATATATATATATTTATATATATATATATATATTTATATATGTATTTACACGAAAATAAATATGCTAAGTTTCAAAATGAGCTCATTTTTTTAAATGATTCAATTATATGCACAAATGTACTTAAAATTAAAATAATTAAAAATAAAATAAAAAATAAAAAACATGTTTAATTAAGTTCATAACTTTATTCTTTTATTTTTATAAAATATTTTTAATATTAATATATTAAAAAAGTAGAAAAAAAAATGAATATGATATAGGTCTAATTTTAAGATAACTTATTAATATAGTCCTACCACAATAAGCTATATTTAATGTAAGCCAAGTTGAAAAAATTAGAGATATGATCTTAAGAAGTAAAATAGATTGAGCAAGTACAAAAAAAAAAAAAATGTATTTAAATTTTTTTAAAAAAAATTAGCAATAAACATCCATGATCTTATTGATTAAATTAATTACTTAAAGAGACTTTTTTTACTAATCAAAAGACTTATATATATATTTGTTTTACTCAAAGTTATAAAATTTCTTATAGACATATCCAAAAATTTGAAATATAAAATATTGATAGTAAATTCTTTTAGAAAACTCTTTATAAAAATAAATAATACTTAAATAAAAAATAAAAAATAAAAAATTGATTGATATCTATTAATAGTTATATTATCAATAAATATAGAAGATTTTGTATTTAACATGATATTTTAAAAAAATTAGATCTTTATAGATTAATCATTAATTTTTATGATATTTAATAAAATATAAATTCTATTTTAAAACTTTGCATTTAGCATTGATTATCTTTTTTAAATTGTAGTACAAAGAAATATTATTATATTATATAAAAATATAAAAATAATTAATTACAAAAAGATAGAGGTCTATTATTTCTAAAATCTTTATAAAACATGCTAAATATTTAATAAAACATGCTAAATATTTAATAAAACATGCTAAATATTTTTCCATCAATTAATATATATAGAAATAATAAGTGATAATCAACTTGCTCTCATTTTTACATGTTTTAGTTTAGATATACTTATTGTATAAAAAATTCATACTAAGCTAAAGCATCAAAACATTGTACTATCAATTTTATTATTAAAAGATGATTTTTATAAGCCAAAAATAAAGTATTTTAGGCTATTTATTCCTTGTAATATAGAAATTAGACTTTTATTTGTATATGTGGTCAAAATACTTTATTATGAGGCTAAGTTCACAATTAGTATTAAAAAAAATATAATTTATAATATTCTTATTAATAAATAAATAAATAAAGTAAAGATTTTTTTTGATTTTATATTTCTTTATTATTATCAATAGATATTAAAATTTTAATTTAAATAATAAAATAACATAATTAAAAAATTGATTAGATTTAAAGTAAAAAAACATTAAAAAAATCTCAACAAATACACCAAAAAAATTATCCTTATTATTAGAATAAAGAATAGTATATGATTTTATGAATAGATATGTTTCAAATTTTTTGTAAAGCATCAAACTTTAAAACTAATTAGATAAAATAAATTATCTTGAAAATATTCAATATTAATCTAAATCTTTCTAGAATTTATATTTAGATAAATTTAGAAAAGAAAAAAGATTGTAAAAATTATATAAACACCATATGGCCTACCTTTAGAATTTAAGATATTAACAAATTGATTAATAAAATATATTATATAAATAGTTCTTTACTAATTTTGAGAAAAAAGTCAAGTTTAAAGAATTTGGAATTATGACACATTCTATGCAACAATTCTGAACAATCTAGTTTTAAGCTTTTGGTGCTGAATCCCATAAAAAGCTGTTACACAGATTCAATCAATCTTTGCAAAAGAAAAAGAATTAGCAGTCAAGTACAAGCGATTTGATGCCATTTGGTCTTTAAGAACCCCTCAGTATGGGGTGATAGGACTTAGCAGCCTTGTTCTTGTTGTCTTTTGAGATTACGGCAATGCAACTGGTAAACCCCATGCATGTCAAAAAAAAAAAAAAAAAAAAAAAAGAAAAGTGAAGGAAATGAGTCCTCTCTAATTGTATCAAAGAAAGAAAAAAAAAAAGAAGAAGAAAACACTTGGAATCTTGAAAGTCCAAACCAAGTATATTTGCACATGCAGAGTAGTCCAGTTGGCACAAAACCCACAGAGCCCTCCTTGAATGCACCAAAAGACCATCAATGGAGAACAAAAAGACTTGCGACCGTTTTTCTCTTTGGTCTTTTGGTCATTTCAAGTGATGATTCCAGTGATTGAGAATCCAAGAGGGTGGCTTTTTTTTTCGGGCAGAGGGATATGACAGGCATCTAGGCTTTTCCTACCCGCAGTGCGCTTTTGGAATGCTGCAGAGCTTGTCTAGAATATAAACAACAAAAACAGGTACTTTTTTTCCTGAACCAAATCTTATGCTGCCCGGCTTTTTCAGATAAAGGTCCTGGTTTCTTCTCCCGTTGCCCAGCTAAGGGGGGGCTTCTAAAGGATGCTTTTGGCAGTGCCAGGTGGATTTTCCCTCGGACAGCGTGGCGGCATCTAGCCAGATGCCAGCACAGCCCTTGAACAGCACCCTCCCCAAGAGAGTATTGTCAGGCAATGCAGTTTCTCCAGGCTTCGAGCTTGCGTGGATTTGGTGACCGACATTGCTTGCGTGTCAAAGAGCGTGGGGGTTGTGACCAATTGTGGGGTTGCTGAGTCAGCGCCACCCCAGTGCTTCACCCTTCAGTGCACCCCTTATTTGTAATTCTCGCCTGCATGCTGCAAATTCAACTTCGTCTTTATTCTCACGGTTGCAGGATGATGAATAGTGAATTTTCCAAATCTGTCATTCAGTGTTCAAACTGAAATTAAGTTTTAAATAACTACACATATATGCAAAACCCAAAACTGAGAATTTTATTCCACAATATTTTAAAAAATCAAACTCATGATATCATATAGTTTTTAAATTTTAAACTACTAAAAAATAATAGGTTGGTACTAAGTAGTTGGTGGTTTTAATCTTAGTTGTAAAATCCCTATTTATAATAGCAATAGTGCTTATATTATTACAAATATGTAGATTGATAAGAATCAAGTCTATCTAACTCCTCTTTTAAGTATTACTATAGTTGTTATTTACAATCTTTGAAGAATTTGATCTTGACTAATATTCCTTATAGTTTAGATGCTAGTGTTTGCCTAAGCAATGCTTACATTAGATTAGATACCTCTTAACCTATAAAAAGTACTTTGTAGATCTAGGAATTTAATTTTTATATACTATAAAATCCAAATAATACTTGATGGTGTTTAGCAAAAAAAAATATGTAAATTTGGTCTTATATTATTTTTATATTCTTGTATGTTAGTTTAAGTCATCACTTTACTATTATTAATTTACAAACTACTCTTAATTTCTTCTACTAACATAACAAAAAATTCTATTCATTAACAACTATATAACTAATAATTTTTAATTGATTCATTAATTTTCTATTATATTAATATCTAGGGTCAAAATATTAGAATCTTAATTAGAAGTTTAATCCAAAAGTGATGCTATATTTACTTAAATATTATTAATTAGCTAGATATGGTACTCCTTTAAGTTAATATAATTTTATTATATTAAGATAAAAAATAAAAATAAAAATCATTCAAATTAAAAATAATATATTTTAAATTATTATTATTATTTAGTCTATATTTTATTTCTAATTATTTTAAATTAAAAAATTGACTACAAAATATTTATTATTATTTAACATAATTATGCTAGTATTAAATGTCTATTTATTTCTATTAGAATTTTATCTCAAAACTAAAATTAAGGTTCCTTGAATTTCTCATATCTCTACATTGCTTCAAATTGACTTCTTTTAACTTATAACTAGATTTATTTTAGATAATTTTAATATATTAATTATTTATTTAAGTTAATATTTTATTACTACTAAATATTTTAAAAATCTTATGACATAGTAGTCAAAATTCTTTTTTCAATCTTTAAAGTACTACTAGATGTGTTATATCATCTAATAAAATATATTAATTTAGATTTTTTCTATCTTAATTTAGAAGTTAATATAAAAATATAATTTTTAATCTATTAATTTTTAAATTGATAATAATAATTTTAATATAGTTTAATTTTAATTCAATATAATTTTAGACTTTAATATTCAAATTTTATTTTATTTACAACAATATATCCTAAAAACAAAATGTGATTACTCTTATATCTTATTGAACTATTATGTTACAATAGATGTCAATCTCTAAAATTATATCTTAAGAATTATTATAAATGATAGAAGAATAAGAGATATGAAATCAAATAAGACCAAAAGAAAATGAATAATTTTAATTTAATAAACATTTGCAAGAAGAAAAAAAAAAAAAAAAAAAAAAAAAAAAACATTAAGACAAAATAAATATTATCCTTGTCATTAGCCAAATTTTGTTGTGTTTTTGCTTGACTCTACAAGATAAATTAAACAAGATTGATTTAGATTTAATTTTTTAAATAAATAAATAATATAAATTAATATTTTTTTTATTGTTGTACTATTAGATTTATAGTTGGTTGCTTTAATTTATTACTAATATTAAACTTATTCAATTTTTCAAGCCTCCTTCCACTACTTCAAGTATTTTTTAAGTTTTATTTTTATTTGAGTCTAGTCTTTTTGCTAAATGACATCTCAAAATTTTAATTCCACTTTGAAAATCATCTTTTGAGTCTCTTTAGTTTACAACATTTTTTCATGTTTCTTTAGATTTGCTCTAAGTACTATATTTGAATATATTCTTAATATTTTTTCTTAACACAATTGGACTATTTATTCTTCCATATATATATATATATATATATATATATATCTCAATAATTCTTTTTGTGATAAACTATCTTTTTTTATAAAATTTTGATAGTTAAATAGGTGTATGAGTGTATGTGTAAATCTTCTCAAGTATCAAATTTTTATTAGCATACTTCTTAAGGTGTTGTTAAATCTTACATATTTTTCTAATGCTTATCAATTTTACAAAGACTTAATTGAATATATTAGAGTAATCTTTTAATTATATATATATAGCTAGAGATAATATTTAAAATAGTAGTTTTATTATTTATTTGATTATCTATTCTAAGGATAATTTCTACTATTCAAAGTAAGAAAAAGTTTCATATTTAAAAAATTAAATAATGTGATGGAATATCATCTACCTTATATTTGATGTAACAAATTACAAGAGTATACTGATTTAAGGTGGTCATTCTAATTATGTTTTTAAAAAACAAAGATTATTAGAAATGATATTAATTTATTTTTTAAAATACTTAAGATAAGCTTAACAATTCTAAATTGATCTTTTGGCCAATTTTTTTTTTTTTTTTTTTTTTCTATCCAAATCTTTAATTTTAATTATTAATATAAATCTATATTTAATATATATATTTATAAAATAGATCCTTCTAAAATTCTTTGAATAATCTAATTTTAAATTATTATTTATATCTAAATTTCTATTAGAAAAAAATCATATCAATTGCAATCATATGTTATAAAAAAATACTAATAGTAATTAAGTTGATAAATTCAATTCTTTTTTACTATTTAAAATTTAATCTTCTTTATTTTTTTTTTGCATCTCTTAAAATTTATAAAAGTAAAAAGAGTCTAATCAAAATTTCTATTAGCTTCTTTGGCTGCTGCAATGTACTTAACAAGCGCTTTTTTAATATAAAAAGAAATATTTATGGCATTACATGTCACGGACATATACATAGTTACCTATATGATCAGATAGAACTAGATAAAAGAAGGTAAAAGTAGATTAATTCCATAATATCTTTAGAGAAACTTCCTAGAAACTTCATAGACGTTGCTTTGACTTTATAAGTGTCCATAGTAGACTTTTGGATTAGAAACTTGGTCAATAAGTTAGCCACATGTCGCACATGTTGGTAGCTTGAAGACCAAGCTAAATACGTGGCGAACATATAGAAAACTTGCCCTACAAGTTCGACACGTGTCTTGCAACTTGGACACGTGTCTTGTAAATTGGACACGTGTTGGAGGTCCTATAGAACGTCGCCACTTAGCTCTTAGGTAGATAGTATAAATAGAGACAAGAGTGAAGCCTTCTTCACTCTTGTCAACTCCTTTCTTGTTTCCAGTCTAGTTCAAGGGTCTCTAGTTTTCTTATCTTTTGGCATTAGCCATTCCAGTTTCTTTTTAATACATATATTTCTTTATATTTATTTCTTTGAGAGAGGTCTCACTTGTTTATTTGATTTCATCCAGTTATTGTCCTTGACAGATTGACAAGAGTGCACATACAGTATCAGAGCTTTGTCTTTTCTTGATTAAGAGTGAATTACCCCTTTCTCTTGATAAGACATAAGCATATTAGAAGTTGTGGAGTACCCACTTCTAAACTGATATTGTTTCTAGAATTTTTCTTTTGAGTGTGTGTTTCGTATTTCTTGAAGTAAG